>CATKHK010000072.1:0-242971 GCA_949751835.1 Blepharisma japonicum | reverse complement strand
GAGCCATTCGCAGTCTCGCCGTATAATTGCTTATACTTAGACATGCATGGCTTAATCTTTGAGACAAGCATATGACTACTGGCAGGATCAACCAGATTACTATCAATGAAAACGTCAATTCTGACACCTTCACCTCACTCACTCTATCTAATTGAGACTGGCTATACGAGTATAGCTAGGCCAACTACAGAGCAGCCCTAAGTTACTGCACTTTCTTTCAAAAGTGATACTCAGGCAATTGGTACAATAACCCTCAGGCAAACAGCTGTATTCCTTATCGCAAAACAGCCTCAAGTCAAAACACATATGTGGATTCTAGGGGTTGTTGCAGTCATGACCTGCATAAAAGGCCATCCTGCGGTAAAAAATGGTAATTTTCACAGCTCGTTCCTCACATGGGTACTAGCAGCTCTTACTCTATTTCCATTTTTCTTTTCAACCCCTCTTATATATACAAAAAATTTTTTTCTTTACTTTTTTGCTATGGAGCCATTTTGGAAAAATGACGAAGTCAAAATGGAAAAATAATTAAAGATGGCGGAGGAAGAAGGACACAAAAATGGATGCCCTTATAGTGACATTGAAAATTGAAAAACTGGTTTTAAGCATTTTTGCCTTCATGAAATAAGAATTATTTGATAAAAAGGCATTTGCTAATATTTGAATATTTATTATTCTAAATTTATTGATAATTTTATAAAGAAATAAAAGAATTGTAAAATTTAGTCCACTTTATTTTGGCAGATATATGTGTATGTAATAGCCATTCTATTTGATTTTAAATAAAAGTTCAACAATTCCTAAACTTATTATTCACATCTTAAGGTGATCAAATTGATACAATTGAATTTTAGGATTAAAAATAGCTCTTGCTAGCGGCTTCGAAACACAGAGAAGTATTATATTTAAAAGCTCTCTGGAAATAATTATTCCAATTATTAAATTTATTAAATAGATAAAGAACTAAGCTGAGGTTTTATAATTGCTCAAAATATTAAGTTTTAATAATCCCTGATGAACTAATATTGCTCAGGCACACATATAGCATGCTTTCAGAGCCAATGGAAGCATGCAGCATAAAGTGAGCAGGCTTGGCTCCCAAAATGCTCCACGTGGACGCTAAATGCATGACCTAACTATGCAAGGGGAAGAATGATAATAATTTAATCACTAAATAAAATTTTAAGGTATTATTTTATAAGGCTAAAAGTGCTACCGTTTAGCTAATGTAAAATTTATTTCTAATTCATAAGAGGTTTGCTAAACTAATATTTTCACCGTAAATTATAGCTATAGACAAATACAAATACATTTAAATTTGTCGAAAATATGAAATTTTGTTTAATTCTTAAATTTTTCTTCGATATTCATAGTTTTTATCATAAATAATTCCACTCAACTAAAAATTTTTAAAATTTATATTTAATTGAAGACTTATCTATTTTTTAAAAGTTTTACTTTTTGATTTTTTAACAATTCATATTTAAAAATAACAGATGCATAAAGCTCGCCCACAATCCTCTACCTCAAGATCTCCAATTCCTTCAGGAAATAGAGTTCGTCATATCTCTCCTAATAATCGCAAAAGTCCATCACCCACAAGATCTCCAACACTTTCTCCAGTACAAAGATATACCAATTCAACCCTTACAAAAGACTATTCCTCATATGTCCCTGTTCGTCAGTTAAAGAGACCTGTCTCAATTGAAAGATCTCAAACCACCCAATTATCCATGAGAGTTCTTACTGAATCCAATAAAACTCTCACCCGAGCAGGAAGTAAGTTCAAAGAGCTTCAGGAAAAGCGTATGAGCTTAGAAAACGAAAGCAAAAAGCTTGAAGAAAAGATAAAAGAAATCAGAAAAAAGGTTGAAATTGAGTCAAAATCGATTAAAAAGCTGAATAATAAAAAACCGATCCCACGTTCACATTGCAGTTTATTTGCTCAAAAAATCAAAAAAATCGTTATGAAAAAAACAAAACTTTTTCATGCGTTTGGGTTTGAAAAAATTAAAAAAACTTATCAGTTCGAAATTGACAAAGAAAAGAATTCTAGTAACCATTATAACAAAAAGTTATTAAGAGTGCTTGTAAATGAATGGAAAAAAATTACTGAAAAAGCAAGAAGATCAATTAGAAATAAGATGGGTATAGCGGAAAGACATTATCAATTGCAACTTGTGATTACTGCTTATAACAAATGGCAAGAATACGTTGAAATGAGAAAGCTGAATCCTGATGATAAGTCAAGAATTGATGAAATGGGAAGTCTTCTTCAATCTTTTTGCCATGATGCATTGCCTCTTGAACATAGTTTTGGATTGACTGAATCTCCACTATCACTGATACCAAGTCCTATGAGACAAGATTCTATATCTTCTCCTGAAACTCATGCAAGTAAGATGGGCATAACTCCTTTGAGAATTAATTTTTCTGATGTATTGGATGCTTCAAATCATAGCAATATATCCTATTCTAATTTTTCTCCTTTGTTTGGATCTACAGCATCTCAAGATTTCAATGATGTTTCTAAGTCGAGGCTAAAAGTAGCTAAAGAAAGCGATAAGGAAAATTTAGGAATAACTGTATGGTTTATTTAGATAGGCGCCTAAAGATTTCACTGATGAACTATTAGAGATCGCTAAACTACATCATGAAAGAAGCTTACTTGTAATATTAATTCAGTATTATTATGGCATGAGGCCATTACACACATTTATGGATTTAAGAGCTAAGAAAAGAGATTCGAAAAAGAAAGCGATTGAGCACTACCATGGAAATCTCAAACTCAAAGGATTTTATTTAATTCTCACATATTATGTACAATCTTTTGAAAGCCAAGAGAATTAGAAAAATGTTTTAACCGAGAAAATATATTAAACTAATAAATATTATTTTATTTTTTCCCCAAGTTCCTTATATCAAGTGGAAGTATTTGCTGGAATGGAGTTGTTGGTGGATACTGAATTCCTAGTACTTCTGATTGCAGAATCCTTGAATCTGAGTCATCAAGCAAGAACTGAATATTCCATCTGATATCTTTTTCTTCTATAACTCTTCTCAGAGTTTTCAATATTGTGCTAAGCATGTCTTCGCCTTTTAGCTCAACTCTTCTAAGCTGAGACCTGATTCCTTGATAATGATGAAAGACCTTACTAAAATTCGATCTTTGGTTGTTATTCCACATATGGACTTCTTCAGGGATCTCTTCAATTTCTTTTCTTATGCTGATTGATTTCTGTTCTTCTTCATCTGAGCTTTTTTCTTCTTTCTCATCTTTATCTTCTTCTTCTTTGTCCTTCTTTATTTTTGGTTTTCTTTTCCTCACTGGGATCATTTCAATATCAACTTCATCAAGTTCATCGCTGAAAATAATAAGTGCTTGAACTCTGCCGATTTCTCTTTCTATTAGCATAAGTTCTTCTAAGCCGCTCAGATACTCATCAGTTTCGTTTACCTCAAATCCAGAAATAATTATGATAGTATCTCTCAATGGGCGCGATTCAATTTCTTCTTTTATTAATTCTACACGTATTTTAGGGTCATAAACTCCTCTTCTCAGCTTTTCCCCAACCTCGTCAAGTCTAGATTCTCCCTTTTGGAGAATTGTTTGTAATTCAATGTGGAAAAGTTGATTTTTCCAGTAAAACATGCTTAAAACTTCAGGCGGAAGCCAAGATTCTCGGATCAAAATAACTCTTCTTTCTAAGTTAGATAATATTGTATTTTTTATTTGAGGAAGAGTTTTTGACGAAGAATCAATCGCAAGGCACCTTGGAATTCTATGGGGAATTAAATCGCTTCCTTTAGAAATCTTCTCATGAACTTTTATTGTTTCGAGGATTTCTTTTCGGCCTTCTGCAGGAAGAGCGTCATCTGGGTTAACTTCATTTTTTTCTCTGTATCTTTTTTCACAGATTTCCATAGTGCATTCAAGTTCGATTGTTAGTAATAATGGCAATTTTTCAATAAACGCGCTAGCTCTTTTTGCTATTTCATCTGATTTCATATTTATTGCTACTTCTTCTTCGATTTCTCCTTCTGGAGCTTGGAATTCTGGGAAAGTTTCATCTTTTCCAGCGAACATTTGTTCTGCAGGCGGCAAGCCATCAAAAACCAAAAATTTATTTGAAAATTTTGATAAGTATTTTTGGACACCACCAAGAAATTCAGAATAAGTTAAGGACTCTTTTGGTTCCTCTTCTGTTGATAGCTGAGCTTTTGTTTCTTCAATAATAGCATTGTAGTTAACAAGAGGATATCCCATCTTTTGTGAAATAAAATTACTTACCTCAGTTTTTCCACTCAGTGTCGGCCCAATTACTAAGATTGCCCAAGATCTTGATTTTTCATGGACTTCTTTCATGACCATATCAAAATAGCTCCTATCACTATCCGTTAAATTTGATCCTCTGCTTACTTTGTAAGTGTCAATAAAGTGCATTTTTCCCATTGAAAAAAGACAATGAGTAGCTTCATCATCTATTTTTGGGAATGGAGTTGAATATAAATAATATACAGTAGAAATATCGCAAACCATCCCTTCAAACTCCATTACTAAACTTGCGTTTTTCAAAGCAAAATTATAAATTGCGAACTTACTTACACCATTTCCACTAAACAGCACATTTTTTAGAATGGAAATTAACTCTCTATCATCTGAAGGCTCTTCAATTCCAACTGTATTAGAAAGTCCTCTTGCTTCTCTTCATAGCACTAATAAATGGCATGCATTTACAAGTTTATATCCTTTAGATTCAATATATTTCAAAAATGGCTGACAGATTTTTCCTCTTATCATGATGACTTTTGGCTGGATAATCTTTGAAGCTTTATCTGCTATATAGTCTACTTCTTTATCATTGACTTGGATTTCTCCATAATGGTCTCCCAAGTTTTTATAATAAGTTGAAATGCTGGGGATTGAGGCTGAGAATTTTTCATAAATTGAGTTAAACTCAGGTGGGCATATATAGACAGAAGACTGCTTGCCAATAGCTAAAAGCCTTTGCTGGGCTACATCTTTTGAGCATTTCAAATAAATCACTCTATTAGGGTCTCCAAGGATTTTTGTAAACCTTTTAGCTTGGATGAGGTTTTCAGGGAACCCTTCTATTACAACCCTATATTGGTTTCTAAGCTGCTGTAGCGTGTGTATCAATGAATCAGCAATTTCATAGTCATTCGTAAGTGTCACAGCATTTTTCCCTTTTCCCTTTCTTTTAACCTCATCCAAGCTAATATAATGCAGCTGAAATCTAGATACCAGATATGAAGAAACAGTACTTTTCCCTGAAAACTTCGGTCCAATCACAAAATATACTTCAGGTCTCAGAGCTTTAATTGTCCTTTTTGTCACTTCTTCTATAGGTGCTAAGCATTCAACCCTTCTTATCACATTAAAAGGATCATACAAAGAAATGACAGGCGCACTTTCATTTTTATAAACTTGAAAACGATATCTAATAGTTTCAGCTTTATCGTCAGCCCTTCCACTTGTTAAACCTCTTTCTATAAGTCTATTAACTAGCACGTCTTCCTGGTCTGTATCAAATAATAAAATGTAGTCAATTGGCTGGGTTATTTGTTCAAGATAAACTGCTTGTTCGTTGCTACGAGGAAAGCCGTCAATTAAGATAGTATTGGCTTTCATCTTCTGTAAAGCTTTGAGGAGAAGAGATACAGTTAGTTCTTTTGGGACGAGATTTCCTGATTTAACTATCGCTTCAACTGCTTTGCCTTCTTGCGATCCAGCTTTGATTTCAGCCCTCATAAGATCTCCAATTGAAGTGTGATTGTAGCCGAGCTCTTTTACCATGATGGCACATTGGGTGCCTTTGCCACTGCCTGGTCCACCAGCAACATAAATAATTCGAGGTTTTTGGTTTCGTAACTGTGGCTCCATTTATATAAATGATTTACACAATATAAATTTATTATATTAAAGCTCCCAAAAAGACGAATATTATCCGACTTTAAAATTCTGGGAACAAATCAGGGATGTCAGGTGGTGGAAGAAGCTCGTTTTGTTTTTCTTCTTCATATCTTTCAAAATTAGACGAATCAATTTTTGAAGATATAGGAGGAATATAAAATGGCTCTAATCCTAATTTTTCGACGTGTCTTCAGCTGATATTCCTGAAAAATGAGTGCTTTTTAATATTGGCTAATTTTATCCTTTCTCTATAGTCCTTAATTAGAAGCTGTGCAACAAGATCCTTTAATTCTTCATCAAAGTTTTCTGGAAAATTAACTTCTTCTTGCAAAACTTTTTCGTACATAACATAAGGATTATTATGATAAAAAGGAGTTTTGCCAGTATGAAGCTCATATAATAAAATCCCTAAAGTTCATCAATCTAAAGAAAATTCGTGTCCTGTTTGCCTTATCATTTCTGGCGCTAAATAATCAGGTGTGCCACACATGGTGTATGAGAATTCCCCATCTTTCAAATGCTTAGCAAACCCAAAGTCCACCAATTTCACATGCCCACTTGTAGAGAAAAGCACATTTTCAGGCTTCAAATCCCTGAAAATAACTGATCTACTATGCAAATGGGAAAAGGCTGACACAATTTCAGCTCCAAAAAATCTAGTCTTATCAAGATCAAAACTATGCTCAAGTTGGAGTAACCTATAAATTTCACCTCCTTGTACAAATTCTAGAACCATGTATAGATAAGTTTCATCTTGGAAAGTTCCTAATAGTCTAACAATAAATGGGCATCTCAGTTGCTGGAGAATTAGCCTCTCGTTTTTAACATGCCTCATATGTTTCTCACTTGCTGCGAAAGATTTTTTAATCATTTTGATAACCACCATTTCATTTGAACTTATGTGTAGTGCAAGTCTTACTCTTGCGTATGAGCCTGTTCCAATTGTGCGGAGTAATTGGAATTGGCTTAGAGATAATTTTGTACTGTTTTCTTTAAAGTTTTCTGGAAAATCAGCATTTCCTGAAGTAAGTTTTTCTCGTGGGGAAGGGGAGTAAATTCTGCGCATGTTTATTGGGAAATTTTTAAATAAATTTATTATAATGGCTTTGGAGTATAAATATCATTTTTAGGCAGTTGAGGTTTTGAAACGTAATACATTTTGGTAAGAGAGCTTAAAAATACTGCAGCACCACATCTATGATATTAATTTGCTTTGTGATATCTTGAATTTACTTACAAAAAAACATAAACAAATAAATGCTATACATTTCAATTTTAAAAACGAAAAGAAAATTGTGTCCATATAGGAAAACTAAAGATAATTTATTTAAAGAATTTTTTCTCTATGGACTGGCTTATTTAACGCCAATATGGATGCTTGCAAAACTAGGATTATATTTTTGTTAAAAATTATTTTTATAGCGCCCATGTCGAACTTTATCAAGAATATCATTAAAATTAGTATTTGGTCTATTAGCTAATAATATTGTTTCTTTAAGAATCTTTATAGCCACTTAAATCTCTCAATACTGACATCTTAAAAATCAAATTAATCTTTATTAGATAAAGAAATTACAATGAATTCAGACAAGAATCATGAAGACTTTGATATTCAAGTACAAAGTGTTAATAATACATTTGAGTTCCCTTATCTTCCTCCAGACCTGTACAACAAACAATTATGAGAACTTTGGCCTGGAAACAATCGTTTTTTATTCAAGGGGAAATTTATGATAGGGCCTTCATGTGATAATATTCATTTTTTTGGTACATTAATTGGTCTAATAGTAATTCCCTCAAGCTTTTTTTTATTTATTGCAAATTATCTTTGAGAAAACGTCACTATAGTAATCCCAATATTATCGATATACTGCTATACTTTTACAATTTTCTTTTATTTTCTTACCGTGCTTACAGAACCAGGCATAATTCCAAGAAGAAAAATCTATGAAGCATTAGGTGGAGTTCCCAAGGTTTTTACAGCTGACGTGATATTTATGGAAAATGGACCTTTATATAAGTTTTGCCAGACTTGTGAAATTTTTCGACCACCTCGATCTCATCATTGTGCTAAGTGTGATAACTGCGTAGAGCTATTTGACCACCATTGTCCTTATCTAAACAACTGCATAGGTGCAAGAAATTATATTTATTTCGTTATTTTCGTTCTGCATTTGGTACTTTTAGGGCTAGTCGATCTTGCAGGATTTTTAGCTTTTTTGTTTTATAAGCCTGGAAGCTATGAGAAAAGGACATGTAATTTGTATATAGTTATAAATCAAGAAGAAATTATATTGATCATTGTTGTAGTCTTAACAATTTTGCTACTTATACTTACAATTTTAATAGGAATTCTATGCATTTTTCATTTTTCTTTGTGCATAACAGGAGAAACCACAAAAGAAAGAATTAACAGATCTAAAGGATCAAAAAGATGCCTACTTTGCCGATACAGGCACAGTAGATTTGATATAAAAACGCTATTAAAGCATGAACAAGTGATTCTTTTGAAAGCTAATTCTGTTGACATTGAAATTAGCGAAAGTGAGCAAAGCCCAGAATAATGTAAATATTATATTTAATTAGTAAGCTAATGAGTCTAACAGCACTTTCTCTTTATTTCTTTTAGAACTGTAACAAATCCATAGCATACAAGTACAGGGATAATTAGCACATAGGCTGGCGGTGTTAAAATCAATGACAGGATAAATATTATGATACACAATGACAAATTACAGCAGCAGGATATACGATATTCCCAGTTCCTATAGCAATTGCAAGAAACCCATCAGGCTGGATAAAAGAGAAATATTAAAGGAAACAGCAGAACTAGCCCTATCCAAAACATGCAAGTTCCAGCTCTTCTTCTATAAATTTTTCAAAGAGGCCAATTTCGTCTGGTATTAGTTCCTGCTTGCAAATTGGGACACCCAAATGGGTTTAGCCTGCTAAAATGATTTCGCTTATACGCTCCTCGACACAGCCAGCATCACTGATATCCACATACAGCGCAGGTCATATGATTGCACCCATCAACTTTCTCAATTTTTCTTCTGCACTTCGGACAGAGTTGAATTTCTTTTCCTTTTGCTCAGACTTCATATGCTTCATCAATAATTTTTTCGCAATTTTTTTTCCCGTGTCAGATATTGCCACATTTAAAGCATATGTTTAGCCCACACACAGGGCACACCAAATGAGGATTGTCATTACTCCCTCTCATAAATCCTTCACAGTTAGGAGTTTGGCACCATTTTACGCTTGGATCTTTTAAGAGTTCTAGTCTCCATTTAAATTTTTTATACTTCTGAAAAAGTTCTTCTCCAACGATTATGCTTATCATTTCTTCTGTGAAAACTTTTTGGCACCCATCTCCTGGACAAGTAATATTTTCAACTTTTGATTCATTGATTTTTACCTTGAGGTATTCAAAAATGCAGTTTTTGCAAAAGGAGTGACTGCCACATTCTGGATGGCTTCATTCCAAGTCTGTGTCATTATAGCAGATTGAGCAATATTCTTGATGGAAAGTCCATTTACTGATCTGCTCTTGAAGGTTATCACTTATTCTGGATTTAGATTCTTCTAAAGGATTTCTAGTCTGATTTGAATCATTTATGTGATCTACGCGGAAATTAAGGTGCTCTGATTCAATTTCATCACAGATTTCGCAGAGCTTATCGTTAATTCATTGAGCTACTTAGGAATTACGTATAAATGGATGCTCATAGCCATTCTCTCCTTTTAGTAAAAAGGCAAGGGCATCATCAATGGATTTTGCTCCACCGAATGAAATTGCCGTTTCTATTTGTTTAGGTTTAAAGCCCATAGAACTAAGCAGATATACTAAATTCTCATATTCAGATGTCTCTCTATTTAATGTTGGAGTTTCAAGATCTTCTACAAGTATTACGTGGGATCCTTCTGTGTCAATAAGACTGTTTCTTATGTCCTCCTCCATTTTAAATTCTACAGCTTATAAATACAGAATGAATTTAAAATTACCTATTCATATATAATGATTAATATTAATCTTAAAATTGTATATAATAGGATTAGCAATTAAATCTTCATGCTCAACTCAGCATAGTTCCTTGATAAGCTTCTTAAGCATGATTCTGCATCACTTACTGAATTCATAAAATAGTAAAAAGTCTTATCAGCACTCTTAAATTTTAGCTTGATTATATTTTTGAGTTTTTTATGGGACTTGATTTTTACCAAATTTTTGATTTTCAGCTGTCTTATGATATAAGGGTCTGCACTCTTATCCACTTCATCGATTTCTCCAATAATTACATGTATATCTGTAACAATTATACATAAAGAATCATTCAAAATTGTTTCTTTCTTTATATTATATTCTTTACACGCAAAAAATGCTGTTAAAGGATCAGACCTTAATGCATCAATATCAATCATTCGAGGGGTTTTGCATTTGTCATCCGAAAATGCCCGGACAACTCTTCCCATCATTAAATCAGTCAAAATATCGCTAATCCTTCTTTTATTTGGCGTGCAAAGCTGGCATATGCTTTTATCATGTCCTTCAATTTGCAGATTGTTTTTAATAGCCAGCTCATGACATCTTGAATATCCCCCATTAACAATACTTACATATTGGAAACCTTTTAAAAGAAAAGCTTGGAATAAATTTTGTACCATATTTTGCACAATATTTGGGTCATCCTCTTCAACTTGATTTTCATCTTTAAGATCAAAATTGGTCCCTTTTATTTCTCTGCTTGCAAGCAAGCAAAAATGATAAATTCCTCTCATTTCTAAAAACTGGTCAGGGAAATCAATTATTATGTTGTGGTCTTCATATGCCTCGGGGACCAAAATAATTGAGTTCGGGAAAATTCCTTGAAGATGCTCACTTTCAGTTCTTGCATCTATTATGATAAGCGGAACTTTTTTTTCTTTTGTCTTGCATCAGTCGCAGTCATTATTTTTACAGCTGCAGATCTTTTCTTCTGGGAACTCTCTCATTAAAACTTCATGAGCCATAATATTCAAACAAAATTGCGCTTCAAGCTCTTCATTTATATAGTCAATTTTATCTAAATTAAAAATATCATAACTTTTCAGTTTTATATGGAGGCTGAATGGCATCTTATTTTTAATTTCTCTTGCTTTTTGGATTATTTCTCTGATGTAATTTGCATCGTTAAGCGGGAGATGCAAAATTGTTTGTGGTATTAAGCTGCCTTCGTTTGCTAATATAAAATTTTTAAAATATCCTAATATAGCAACCCCAAGGTAAATCGTGTGCAATGGGTCATTTTGAACAATCAATTCTTCTCAAATCAAAAATAAAGCTTCTAAATTCCCGATTTTGCTTGAATAAGCAGTAAGAAATCAAGAGGTTGCGTATATTTCAGGAAAAATTCCATTGTCATGAAAGAAAGTGCTTATTCTTGGCTCATGATATCTCAGAAGTAGACGTAGAATCATGAACATTGATTTCAATGGGCGAAAGTCCTACTTATGATTTACCTTATCTAAAAACATAGTGGGCAGTAAGTGGTCAATAAAACCTTCAAAGTAGTTATATACTTTATTTAAAGGCAAGTTATAGCGAACCATTAAGATAAAAGGTGCCAATATTTCATTCATACCTTGCTTGTATGGGCAATTATGCTCTTTGCAATAGAACTTCAATAATATTTCGAGCTGTTCTCTTTCGATTTCTGACATTTCTTCTGCTCGAGTTCTATCAACATCAGTTTTAAGTACTTTTTGGCTTTCCATTTCTAGCTGATCTAAAGAGCTGTATTTAGGTATTTGGACTGGGGTTAAAATTCGCTGCTTGCGTTATACCTTTCAAAGGTCTTCGTTGAAGTTCATTTTATTTAAATTTCAACAAAAAATATTTTTATTGGCTTTGTCCACATTGATGGTTTTAATGAGTCAATAATTGTATATGATGATGTCATGCATTAAATTCAAAGAAGTATGAATTTCTAATGTGTGATTGCTATTTAAGATTTAGAGAAAAGTCTTTTGGAAGAAAAAGAGTGATAAAGATGGTAATAATTATTAAAATGTGATTATGATGAACCCCACAGACCTGATCTGATTATTGAGGAATTTAGTTCTGATTCTAGATTATTTATAATTACTTGCTCTCTTGATGACTATTATTTCGTTATAAAGCAAATCTTTTATTTATTTCTATAAAGACAGAAATATATCATCTCTAATATTAATATGAGTAAAGAGTCTCTTAATTTATAATTAATTATTTTATATTGCTTCATTTAACAAATGAGTAAAATTATTATACAGATTCTTCTCTAAACTGATAACTAGAAAATTCATTTAAAAGCATTTAGCTTGAATTTAGTGCAAAACTTTTCACAATAGCATTTCTTATAAATATGGCTGACTCCAAAGAGAAAATCACTCCTGAACTATCAGAAGAAGACCAAGCATTAAAAGATAAGCTCGATTTATTAGTTCAAAATCTACAAGACCTATCCTCAGCAGAAGCATCCCTAAAATCACTTGAAACAGAAGTCCAAACAGCAACAACTTCAATGACTTCTATTCCAAAGCCTCTCAAGTTTCTTAAGCCTCATTATTCCACTATAAAAACTCTCTACTCAACTTTGTCAGCATCTGCCTTCAAAACGGAACTTGCCAACTTCCTCTCAATCCTTGCAGTCACCATGGGTACCCCAGAAGAGCGTGAAAGTCTTCAATTTCTGCTTCAGGGCAACCAAGATGCCGCCACCAAATGGGGCCAAGAATATGTCAGAAACTTGTGTGGAGAAATAAGGGATGAATACCTCCTAAGGCTTCGAGGCGAACAGGACCGAGCTGACTTGCTGAGCATCGTGGATATCATTGCGCCTTTCTTAATTAAGCATAGTTCAGAATTCGAAGCCATCGACCTTTTATCTGAAGTCGACTGCCTAGAAAATTTGACTCAATATGTGGAGCTTGACAACTACAAAAGAATGTGCCAATATATTGAAGGGATGGCTCTTTATGCAGCTGATCCTGACGAAATGTATAAAACTCTTCACGTTTGCTTTAAATGCTACTTAAAAGCTGGGAAATTCCCTGAAGCATTAAGAATTGCACTGAAAATCAATAGGCCAGAAATTATTAATGAAGCTATGGAATCTTGCACCGATCCGGTGGCTAAGAAGCAAATGTGCTATCAGCTCGCTCGACAAAGAGTAAATTTCCAGATTGAAGACGAAGACTTAGCCAAAATCATTTCAAATGAATTTATGAATGAAGCCTTTATTAAGTTAGCCACAGATCTTGAAGTTTTAGAACCAAAAATCCCTGAAGATATTTATAAGTCTCACTTAGAAGAACGAGGAAGAGGAGTTCAAGGTGGCCAGTTAGATTCGCATAAACAAAATTTAGCCTCCACAATTGTTAACGCTTTTGTGAATGCTGGGTACTGTAACGATGCGCTTGTATTCAATGAAGAAAAGAAGTGGGTTTTCAGACACAAAGAATGGGGCCTCATGACAGCTGCTGCCTCACTAGGACTTTTATTATTATGGAACGTAGACGAAGGCATGACTAGGATTGACAAATATCAGTACTCAAGAGAAGATTTTATTAGGTCAGGAGCTCTAATGGCATTTGGGACTGTAAACGCAGGCATTAAAAACGAATGCGACCCTGCATTTGCCTTATTAACTGAAGGGTTAGATGCCGCGAATGATAAACTTCGAGTAGGAATTATAGCTGGTCTATCTTTAGCATACGCAGGGTCAGGAAGAGAAGATGTTTTAGAAGTGCTAAGCCCACTTGTAATTGACACATCAGTATCTTTAGAATCCTCTGCTCTTGCTGCATTAGGACTTGGTCTTGTTTTTGTAGGCACTTGCAATGAAGATGTTGCACAAGTAGTTCTCCAAACTCTTATGGAAAGAAGTGAAACGGAACTTTCCAGCCCTTATGCCCGCTTCTTTGCCTTAGGAATAGGATTAGTTTTCTTAGGACAGCAAGATAGAGTTCAAACAACCATGTCAATCATTGAAGACCTTGTTGCAGCTCCAATTAAAAAATACGCACTTCTTACAGTAGAAAGCTGCGCTTATGCTGGGTCTGGAAACGTCCTGAAAGTCCAAGAAATGCTACAGGCATGTGCAGAGCATTTAGAAGAAAAAGAATGGCAGCATCAAATGGTAGCAGTTATTGGGTTTTCTTTAATAGCTATGGGAGAAAATGTAGGAATTGATATGGCACTTAGAGCTTTTGATCATTTATTGCAATATGGAGATTTGAATATTAAACGTGCAACTCCTTTAGCTATTGCTTTATTGTGTATTAGCAATCCGAAGGTAAATGTCATTGATATTCTATCAAAGCTGTCTCATGATGTTGATGCTCAGGTTGCCCAGGCTGCAATTTTCGCTATTGGAATGGTAGGGGCTGGAACAAATAACTCAAGGCTTGCAGGAACTTTGAGGCAGCTCGCAGGGTTTTACTCAAATGAAGACAATCAGCTTTTTATGGTAAGAATTGCTCAAGGACTCCTACATATGGGCAAGGGATTGATGACTTTAGATCCATACCATTCAGAAAGATATTTATTATCCCCAGTTGCTTTAGGAGGAATTTTGACTGTTTTACATACAATGCTTAACATTGATCAATTAGTCCACGGTCACGGCCAATACCTGCTTTTCTATTTAGCCTGTGCAATTTATCCAAGAATGCTTGTCACCCTTGACGAAAATCTCCAGCCAATTTCAGTCCAAGTCCGAGTCGGTCAAGCAGTTGATACCGTGGGCCAAGCAGGAAATCCAAGAACCATTACTGGCTTCCAAACCCACACAACTCCTGTCCTTCTTGCATACGGTGAGCGCGCCGAGCTGGCTACAGAAGAATATATCCCATATTCTGAAGTTCTGGAAAACTTCATCATCTTGAAGAAAAACCCTAATTTCGTACCTGAGTAAGCTGATTATTCTAATTGAGCGAAATTAATTTTTAATCGTAAAAATGGGAGGCTGCTTTTCAGACAACAAAAAAGATAAGCCGCACCACAGCTCATTGCCAAGGAAAGAAGAAAATAAAAAAGCGATCGGCGACCAAATCGGGATAAAAATAAATAATGACAGTAAGCTTTATGCCAGACATTCATAAGCATTATGAAATTTTAGAACTACTAGGAACAGGGCATTTTGGATCAGTTAAAAGAGCGCTAAGAAAAGGCACAAAGGATTCGCAAGAATACGCCATCAAGTGTATTGATAAGAACAAAATGGGGGAGCAGGTGCATCTTCTGCAGAGAGAACTTTCGTTATTGATGATGGTAAATCATCCGAATATTGTCAAATTGTATGAAGTATATGAAGATGATAAATATATTTACATGGTCATGGAACACTGCGCAGGAGGCGAACTTTTTGAGCAGCTCACGGAACGACAAAGGTATAATGAAGCTGAAGCGTCAAAAATCATTTATTGCATCATGAACGCAGTTAGCCACTTGCATAGTCTCCAAATCTTCCATAGAGACTTGAAACCTGAAAATATTATGCTGAGTTCAAAAGACCCAGACGCTGAGATAAAAATCATTGACTTTGGACTGGCCAAAAAATTTGTCAGTGACGAAACTGGTCAAAATACAGTGGTTGGCAGTGCTTATTATGTAGCTCCGGAAGTTCTCAATAATAAATATGGGCCAGGATGTGACGAGTGGAGTATTGGCGTCATCATGTATATGCTTCTACTGGGAAAGGCGCCGTTTGATGGAGACTCAGATGCTTCGATTTACAAACAAATTGCACGTTGCAATTATTCGCAAGAAGGAGAAGACTGGGAAAGGCTTTCTGATGAAGCTAAAGATCTTCTTAAAAGACTTTTAGAGCCCAAAGCCAACCTAAGAATCACTTCAAAAGAAGCATTAGGCCATCCATGGTTCGAACTCAGAACCAATCCTTCCACGAAGAAAGTTCATAGAAAAGTCATGCAGAGACTCAGGCAAAGAGGCAAGGCTAATCAACTTATAAGAGAGACCATGCATGTACTGATTCGGTATTTGAAAAACAAAGAAATCGATGAGCTCAATGAAATTTTCAGACAGCTTGATACAGAGCACACTGGCCGAATTACCGCAAAAGACCTGCAGGCCGGACTGAGCCAAGTTGGAGTAAATCTAAGCGATGAAGATGTAGAAGGTAAATGATATTTAGACCTTATCAAAGGCTTAGACCAAACAGAAAATGGGACACTCAACTATTCAGACTTCCTTGCAGCTACTTTGGATAAAAAAGTTCTCCATAATAAAGATGCATTATGGCTGGCTTTCAAAAGTTTCGATATTGATGACGAAGGAGCTATTACAAAAGATAAGCTGAAAGTTGCCATGGAGAGAGCTGGGTGGAAGCTGACTGATGAAGACATCGCAAAGATGTTCAGTGAAATAGGACTAAGCATCAACGAGCCGATCAATTTCGAAGCCTTTTGCATGATTTTCGACAGTAATTGTTATTTAGAACCAAACGAAATTGAAGACGCGTCTGTTCTTATGGCCGCAAATCCAAGAGTTGCTCCAGAAAACAGAGCTTAAAAGATAATTACTTTCATATTTATAAGAAAAACCATTTTAGATTAGTCTAGTGGGGCATAACTAAGCCTATTCTTTATGATCCAGACACTGTCTACTGTCTTCTTGTTCTCAGCGCTGTACTGCTCATAGTATATATGCGTTTCATTATAGGCTTTGAATCTGCCATATCCATAATCATCACTTAAATATCTCGCCCAATACTGAGGAGTTTTGCTTGTAGGGTCATTTCTTGCTCTTCTATTACCTGCATTTCCAGTCACTATATATATAGGAGCATTTGGATTATAATGCATTGACTGGGTATCTACTTCACTTGGGATTGTTTCATTTTTGTAGATCGCTGCATCTCTTTCATAGTTATGGACATGTGCTGTAAGGAATAGGTCCACACCGTTTGTATACGCAAGGTCTTCGAGATGGGTTTGAAGCATAGGGGCATCAATTTGACAGTCAACATTTTCAGGATAGGTTGGAAATCTCCAGTCCACAGAGCAATAAAGAGGGTGGTGGCCTAAAATGACAATCCAAGGTCTTAAGCTTCTGTTTTTATTTGCTTCCTTTAAATCTTCTATAAGCCAGTTTGTCTGCGTCAAAGCCTCATTAATGAATTCTTCTTTAAAATAAGCATAGGTGTTAAGGAAAATCATATGGAGAGGGCCGATATTTAAGGAGTAGAAATAGCTGGAGTTTTTGCTGGCCTCGTTCCAAGGCATTATGAACCTATCTTTATAGTGAGTTAGATTTTTGAATTTTTCATGATTCCCTGTGGTTGTCATATAAGGATAATTTGCTGCATATGGCTCGATGTTGTTCATAAACAAATCTCCAATTCTGCCTTCTCTATCTTCCATGTCATAAGCAAAATCTCCCAAATGTATCATAGCTAAATATTCGTTGTTTTTAAGCTCATCTTTGAGCGCAACTCTTGTGTATTCAGCATATGGGCCAGTCCCCAAATCTCCATACACAATAAAACTGGCCAAAGTGTTGTTACCATCTTCAGGAGTTCTTCCATTGAACTTGAACATTTCGCTCCAAAATAGCCCTGAACCTACACGGTACTCGTATTTGCAGTCTGATTGGATATGAGTCATTACAGCAGTGTGGATCATAGAATAACGATCAGTAAACCTTCCTACGTTGATTTGTTTGCTATACCCTTTGGCGAATTTTCAGTCTCTGCTAAGGGTCTGGTTGGATGCACACTCGAATGCTCTGTATTCTACTTCCGTGTTCATTGGAAGCCAGGTAATTCAGCTGGCCCGCATTTCGTTTTTTTTTCGGTCCAGGATAAATGAACCTGCTCAGGATAAAACAAGCCTGCCTTTGCGCAGAGAAATAAGGCACTTAAATAGATCAGAAATGCCATTTATAGCGAATAGAGGAAAAATGAGATAAAAATACTGTTAACTCAGCTTATGATTACAATAAACATTTTAAAGTCAAAATTGAAATTTGAATTTATTTAAGCCACATAAGAGAATTTATTAGAAATTAATGATAATACAAATTGCCACATTTAAATAACTTATTGTATTAGGTGGAATAATTTATATAGTTTTATAGTAAACTAATCCAATAACCTTATAAATAATCCAAATAAATGAAAGATAATGAAATTTATGAACTTTTTAATATAAATACTTCGATTCAAAATGGCTCGATCTCCGTCTAGAAATGAAAAGTTAGGTACCCCTGAAGATGAGCTTGAAGAACTGCAAAAAAGGTTAACTTATTTGGAAGGTGAACGAAAAAAAGTAATCGAAAATCTCAACTTTACCCGAAAACAAAATGAAGAAACCATTCTTCAGCTCCAAAAAGAGCATAAAGAGCTGCGCGCCAATCTTAAAGTGTCTGTAAAACAGCCAACGTCTGCAGGAGCTTTACCTCAGTCTGATGAAACTGTTGAAGGAGTGAAAATGAGAAGGAGGCTTGACCAACTTAAAGGGTCAGCTACTGAAAAACAAGGCCAGCTGAAAATTTTGCAAGACAAACTCAAAGAAATGAGCCATGACCAGAAAGGGAGCATGCTTAATGAAGATGCGCCTCAGATGAGGCAAATAAGGATTCTAGAAAACCGCTTAGATAAAGCTATGATAAAATATAATGAAGCTCAAAGTATTAGAAAAACTTATGAACAGATCGTTAAGCAACTAAAAGAAGAGAGAGTTGCGTATGATAATCAGCTAGCCGCCATTGAAAGATCATTAAAAGGCAAAGAGCATGACTTTGAAGAACTTCTACTATTAAGTCACGATGCAGAGCATGCTAAAGAAACCTCGGAAGCCGAACTATGCAGATTTGAAGCTCAAATCACCGTAGAGAGGATGACAAGAGAAAAAAATGTTGAAGAGAAAAAAGACGAAGTGACCCAAAGGATTGAAATGACGCAGAAGCTTGAAATTGCTGAAAGAAAAAAAGCTGGAAAAGATGAGCAGGAGTCGAAAGGATTTATGAGTCGCCTTTCAGCAGGAATTGCAAATGAAGCATTTCATCATCAGCAAGCCAGAGAAGAAAAACAAAAAATAAAAGACTATGAAGATGCATTTCGAAGGATAAAAGAGTCCACTGGGGTCACTGACGTAAATGAAGTCATCCAAAAATTCATGACACAAGAAGATACCGCCGCAAATCTAGAAAACCTCAGAAGTGAGCACCAAAAAAAGCTAGAACAGCTAAACAAGCAAAAGCAAGACCTAAAAAGGCTTGTTGACTCGTTGAAATATTCAGCTGTCAGCGAAACTGAGAGCAGAAAACATTTTGATGACCTTGAAGAAGATGTCAACAAAGCATCTCTTAAATACGACAAAAATAAATCAAAATTCCAAAGACTGATGAGCATCATCACTAATGTAAAAGCTGGAATCGAACATATTTTCGAGCTTGTAGAAGGAGTAAAAATAGAAGGCCAAGCAAATATTCCAGTTACAGATGACAATTTAATAGAAGCTTTGGTGCAAATCAAGCATAAAATGATATCGATTTATGGCCAAGTTAAGTCTACTGATGTTTTCAGGCTTTTTGAAAAAGAAGGAGGCTTGATTTCAAAGCTAACTGATACAGCACAAAGGAATGTATCTGTTTTACAAGCAATTTATTCAAATCCACAATTGAGCAGCTCTAAGGGATTTTTGGAAAGAGGAAATGCAAATAATTGCAGAGTAAAAACTCAAGCGAGAGAAGAAGAGGAGCTGTCAGATGAAGGAATTGATGAAGAGCTGGAAGATAAGTTGGGGGACAAAGATAAAGCCAAAAGAGAACAGCTTATACGAACCGAAAAATTAGGGAAGGGATTAAAGGGAAAGAGAACACAAAGTGCAGCGTCGAGAAAGATGAGAAATATTGAATAAAATGAAAAAATAAATAATCAGCGTGCTCAAGAATAGTTTTGATATGATAGGTTAATAAAAATAATGATAATTAAGTCAAACTTACTCATAATATTTTATGCATCCAAAAACAAAATAAATTAAGGCAGCTTAAATTATTTGTTCACAAAAAAAATCCATATTAATAATTTGATATGGAAAAGGAATGAAAAATTTTTGCATTTAGATTTTCAAAATGCTTAGACCACATTTCTCCAACTTCTCTCAATAAAAATAAATCCAAGCAAGAACTTGCTAACATCTTCCCTATAAATCTTTATAAAAGAGAAAAATTAAAACGAGAAAATTCAGCTGCTCACATGAGACTAAAAATAAAAGAAAAAAAAGAAAAAATAAAGCTCAATGAAGAAAAAGCTGACAAAATAAAACAAATCCAAAGCCAAAAACTGATAAATTCATTGGAAAAAGCGCAAGAACTGCGAAAATTATTAATTCAAAAATATCGGCAAATGTCTGATAATTTACCCGAAAAGATCGAAGTGCATTCAAGAATTCTTTCTTGCAGTCACCAAAGGTCACAAAAATTAATTTCGCCTATGAAACATGGGCTCTTTAAACTTAGTGAAAACTCTAAAAGATCTAAAACTCCTGTCATAAAATCAAACTTGAGTTTTGATTTTTATCAAGGCTCACCTTCTTTTAAGAAAAAGGTCGCGTTCAACTAATATTAATAACAATTTTCTATTTATTCATTAATTGAACTTATTCCAGCTGCATATGAAACCGAACTGCCTCTTGGGTTTGTAACATTTTCACTTTGAGCGTAGCGCACAAACCTCGTCTGAAAATTCAGTCCTGAATGTCTCATAGCGAATAAACTAACTGTAATTGGATGTCGACCACATATAGTGTTATCTGTATCTTTAAGGTACTGTTGAAATCCCTCTGGATTTTGCTCCTCAATTAATCTCATTCCTTCTCTATCCATAGCTTCAATACTCTGATAGATTTCTCCTTTACTTCTATCATAAGGTGTAAACCCAAATCTGCTTCCCCAATGGCAAAAATCCGAAGACACAACAAATAAAGTGCCAGGATCTCTCAAATACGGCGCTAAAAGCTTTCCATAATCTTCTTCAGCTTTATTTTTCAAATTCCCAACCATAATCGGAACAAGCCTGATATCTTTATTTTCAAACACTTTTCTAATATATGGCATATGCATTTCTAGAGAGTGCTCTTCTTCTTCAGCTTCCGAAGTTAGCCTTGCGAATTTTTGGGTGCTTGCCAATTCTGATACAGTGTCTTGATCAATCGGGAGATCGCCCAATGGAGTCTCATATACAGCAGAGCATGGCAAAGCACAGCCTGGAATGTATACATGATGAGAGGGTCCGAGCAAAAACACACGATTGTAAGCAGATGGATTAATATGCTTGTATGCCCATGCTGCTGTAGGTCCAGAATAGGTATACCCTGCATGAGGGCCGATTACTACTTTTGCTTGAGACTGAGAAATTTCAGCTTGAGAAAGTCAAGTGGTGAGCTGAGTGTTTAATTGAGCAGCAGAGCCTACATACCAGCTTCCAGCGTGAGAAGCAGCACGAATTCCTTCCATATTAATTATATAAGATTGGTAAACAATATTTTCCTGAAATATTGCACTTAATTAAATACACATAAATAGCTTGAGCATTATATACATAGAATTAGATTAAATGGAAATTCTAAAATAATAGAATATTATGGAGCAAACACTCAGCTTGAAAAGAGAGCAAATGATTTCATCATTGCAATCAATAAGAAATCTTCAAGAGCTTCAAAGAATTCAACGTCCAGCTAATATTGCTTCGAGTTTTTTTAATAGAGGACTAACGATGAGGCTTACAGGTTTGCCTCTGGCTTACAAAAAAGAAAATACTCCATGGTTTGAAGGCTTTACATATCACATAACCCCTTTAGGGATACCTCAGTCTCCAAGATTCTGTGAAGATGGCAATGTAGTCTTTGGCAAAGCTGATGCATCTGGTACGCTTTTCTGTGACATAAACTTCCCTCAGGAAGACCTCAAAATTGACACTATTAGCTGCGTAATTTTCAGCGTTCGAGATGGTTTTAGGCTTGCAGAGCAACCTTATTATTACGTGAATCAATTTGTATTTGGCCGAAATCCAAGGTCTGAGCCAGGCTACTATTTTATTGATTTTTCACGAAGTGGAAATACTGGAGTAAAGCTCTCCGCAGCAGACAAGATTCTTCTAAAGAAAGGAATGATGCTAAGAATTGCTAATAGTATTATTATTGAAGTTTCTGACATATCCAGTATAGAAACAAATGATTTATCACATCCAGGTCTTCCTGTAAATCCTTTTCCAAATGCTGGAGCCATCTTGCAATGAGATTATCAACCAACTTATACGGGAGTTGAGGAAGAAAAAAATAGCCAACTCTATGCACAGAAAATAACTAATTATATAATATCGTTCAAAAATCACACAGGACCTTTTGCAGGAGAAACGTTTAGGTATCAATCTCATCCAAAAGCAGATGTAGAAAAGCATGAATTTATTATTGGATGTGGCGGAAATGGTGTAGAACCTGACATGTTTTACCCCAGAGATACAGGAATCAGTAGGCATCACGCTACTGTGTTTTTAGAAAATGGATCATGATATCTCAGAGATAATAAATCAGTCAATTTAACATATATATTGGCCAAAAATGCTGAGCAATATGTGAGAAAAGAGCCATCTACACCTCAACCATTGTTTCTGCCAAAAGATCCAAATCTGTCGAATAGCATAGGAGAAAATATGAGTGTGCTTGCAATCGAAAATTATAAGTTCTTTTTCGAATTTTCTAACTAACTTTAAATTCGATAGAGTATCACTTGATTTTATTTATACATTTTAAAAATTAAAATTGAAGGAAATTGATGATAAGACTGAATTATTATAGAAATTATCATTTTGCCTTCTTTAACCTAGTAATAGCACTATTGTTTTAACAACTATTTAAAAAGTGAGTTTATATTTATGATGGAATCTGAAGCCTATTTTAGGCAGCCCTTTTTACAGCAAACTGATTCATATCTTACAGAAGAAACCTTTAATGAACTAGATCCTAAAATTCCGCCATGAAAAGATGCCAATTTCAGTGAACGGTTACTTCTGGTATATTTATATTTTTCAATATATTTACCAGTAGCATTACTGCTTTCGCTTCTGATCGGGGGATATATTATTTATATTTTATTTTATATTGTTCCATTGGTAGCAGATACAGATGATAGACCTGAACTGTATTATTGACACAGCGATTCAGAGAAGAGAAACGCAAAGATAAGGGGATGATTATTTTTTTCTTTTATAACAACTTTCCTTATATTATGTTTAATTAGCCATTATATGGCTACAGTAACAGACTGCGGATCAATCCCACTCAGCAAAGAATGGGATATTCCTAGCGGTGAAAGTTCAGATTCCAGCTCACAAAACCCAGATCTTGTTGAAAAGCGGAGGGATGGGTCTTATAGGACCTGTACAAGATGCCAAAAACGCAAGCCAGATAGAACTCACCATTGCAAGCAGTGTGAAAGATGCAATTTAAAAATGGATCACCATTGCAACTGGATCGCCAACTGTGTAGGCTATTACAACTATAAATATTTCTTTTTGACTGTGCTATATGGGTCTATTTCATCTTTGATTTTTATAAGCACTTTTTGGGAAACAGTGGTAATTGTTCTAATGGACTCACAATCATCGATTCCTTATTGCTTGCTTATTGAATTAACTTATTCGTTGGTGTTGATGATTTCAGTTTGCGTTGTAAGCTTTTGCTGCTTTCATGTTTGGCTTATTGCTAATAACTATACAACAATTGAGTACTGCGAAAAGAAGAGGGGCGGAATACCAGGCTATTCAGTTTCACCATTTAATGGTGGAGTTTATAGTAACTTTCAAGAAGCATTAGGTAAGAATCCTGTCTTTTGATTATTTCCGATAAAATATAGAAGTAGTGAAGAGAAAGGGCTATATTTTGCCAGAAAAATTGAACAGATATAATTCTAATATTTTAAATAGCAAGATGACTTATTATGATATCACTATAAATATACTAGCTCCTGGAAATATCTCAAAATAAAATAATTACTTTTTAAATGATAAGAAATCTAATACAATATATCTATGATAATTTACAATTTTTATTTTTTCATTTTCACAATTCCTTTATAATTATTAAATAATTATATTTTTAAGAAATAATTTTATATTTTTTCATTAAATTATTTTAGCAAAATGTAATTGCATTTTAGTTTGTGGCAGCTTGCTGACTCAAAGTTCGAAAATGCCCTTTCACGGAGTTTTCTCTTAAAAAGGGTAATACAATTCCTCGATTAATTTTGAACAAATTCTTTTGATTAGGAGCATAAGCAGTTTTTACTCTTTTTCTTGTTCTCGCAGAATTATATGAATCATTCATGAACATTGATTTATTAGCTTCACTTGAGACAGATCTTTCGGCAAAAAAGCTCCTCCCAGAAAGCTCAACCTGAGCTTTTTTTGTGTCTTCACTTATTAAAGTCGCTGGTGGAGCCTCAAGGACTCTTTCAATATCAGCACTTACTTTAATATTTTTATAATAATCCTCCATATATCCATTATATTTATAAAATGTTGGTGATAGCTTATCCTGTGCAATGTGATAGTCTAGTGCCATATTCAATTCCTTAACGTCTTTATCAGAAAGTTTAGCATCTGGAGGTTTATTTCGAGTTTTTGGTAGCTGGATTTCTCTAACTAATATATCAGTAGCATAGGAAAACCATATTTTTCCTAGATCATCTTTCATAAACTCTGCTCTCATTTTCAAAATCTCAAGGCTCGAATGAAAATACAGAATCGCAGCTATACGTCTGCAAATAATTTCACAATAAGCTATCGGATTATCACTCATAAGCTGCTCCTCATTTTCAACATACTCAATATATGCTTCGAAAGCAGGGTCAAATTTATCAGATGTAAAATACTCTATTATAATCACATCTCCTAGTCCCCCTCTGCATCGAATTATTGTTTGTATATAAACGAGTTTCTTTCACACGGCGCTTCCTAATCTTTCATACATTAAATTAAAGAATTCTCTTTCATTAAGAACCCTTAAAGGACCATCTTCATCCAGAGGGTTATTATCAAGATGATCATTATCCTTATCTTTGGCTGTATATCGAAGCAAAGCTATTTCTTTCCCGTAGATTTCTGCAGCTATTACTTTATTATTTTGGCCATGAATTAAAGCTTTTCGCTCTCGAACTACCTTGGTAAACTTTTTCATTATTTCGGTTAAGCTTACATGGTCTAAGTTTGTGCTAAACCTTCATGATCTTTCTCCTTTTGGCTGGATTAAGTAAGCTATTCTAGCTTTTCTGAAAGCCACAATGTCAGGGGTGAAAATTCTGATATTTAGCCCTTGACTATGATTTCCTATTTCTTCTAATAACCAAGTAAAGCTTTTCAAGACTCCTAATTTTTGTGCTCTTACAGATTTTCGATGGGCTGGGGTAACTGGCTTTTTCACTTTGTTTTTCGCTTGGATTTTGCAAACAGAGCACATGCAATAAAACAAAGGCACTGAAGAATTTCGAGCATTGTGACTTGTGTGGCGATTTTCGTTCTGGTGTGTGCTACCGTTATTTGAGCAAGTTTCTGAGCTGCATATATCTTGGCGACCTTTGTTAGCATATATATCATCCATAATCTTTGGCGTTTATTTTAATTATTTAAATGAAAAAAGCTGGACAAATAGTGAGGGTCTCTTCCATCTCAGATAATATTGACTCAGAACAGAAAGGAAAATATATTGAATATTGCATTGGGCAGGTAGAAAAAGAGCTAGATGGATTAGACTTGACGGAAGAGTAAATTTTATGTAGTGAAAAACTTGAAGTTCAAAGCCAAGTCGCAGAATTAAGAAGAAAGGTGGAAGAATGTAGCCAGACGAAAGTTAACAATGAATCAATGCTGGATTATAAGAATGAAATAGAGAGATTAATAGAAGAAAACAACCGCATTAGGGCAGAACTCCAACAAATCGAAGATCAAGAAGAATCATTTTACCAAAATAAATGGCTCAATTAACTGTCGAATAATTTAAATTTTTATACTTCATAGCTCAAATAACCAAGAAACTACCTATTGACTTATAGTGCTTATGATTTTTTACTTCAGGCACTCCATTTACGAAATAATTTGGTAGCCTAGAGGCTAATCATTTCAGATCTCCACTTGGAAAAACAAAATTTGCTGGGAAATATAAAAAGTAATATAATTTCAAAAAGACGGCAAATAATCTCATCTAATAAAGTGTTTATCTTTTAAAGAATTTTCCTATAAAAGTATTAAGCTTTTCTAATATTCCAGATTTCGAAGTTATTCAAAATTGATAAAAACTATCTTCCATTTTGAGTATTTTTATCGGAAGAGACATAAATGGGAAGCTCTTACCAAAAGATTTTAGAACAGCTCGCAAAATTAAATCTCTACACACTTTCTAAAGATTTTTTTCAAATATCAGGTATAAATATCAGGGTAATCCCCAAAGAACTGCCAACTCTGAAGAAATTTCTATGAAAATTGCATGGAATCGCTAAATTTAAGGTCTATAAGTCTATAACAGATTCAGTATCAGTAAAAATCAGCACATTATACATAAATGAAATTCAAGAGTTTATTAATATAGTAATGCAAATCAAATCTCTAGACATGCTTCATAAGGCAACTCCCTGCAGAGAGGTTGAGTGCTCAATTTGCC
This sequence comes from Blepharisma japonicum, assembly GCA_949751835.1. Lineage (NCBI taxonomy): Eukaryota > Ciliophora > Heterotrichea > Heterotrichida > Blepharismidae > Blepharisma > Blepharisma japonicum. Next base: position 216,342 of record CATKHK010000072.1, on the reverse strand, counting down.
TAGAGGTGAATGCTGATATTATTTTACAGTGTGGGCATGCATTTTGTGACAAAGACATCTCAGATTGACAAAGTCGCGGCCATACTTGTCCGCTTTGCCGAGAACAAATTGAATTACGAGAAGCTTATACAGATATGCAAGAGTCACCAGAGGAAATAGAAAAAGAAATTAGGGAAAACCTGAATGAATTAGCTAATCTTCTTCATCATAGCAAGCGCTAAGTTGGGATTATTTTATTGGGTGTAATAATCTTATTTTTTATAAAATTGATTTGCCCTATTTTTAAGCATAGAAAAGAATTCATATCCCTTCTTTTTATGTAGAATAAAATATTAGAACCACACTATTAAACCAAGAGAAAGGCATACAATTTTAAAAGTAGCTTTCATTCAATTAATTTTTCAGTGGAAAGAATCATTATACGAAAATAACTCATAAACAAATATTTTAATAAATCTAATGCATTTCTGTTAATTTATGGCCTCTTCTATTCAATTGTGCTAAATCGTGTCAGCCAGCTTAATTTGACAATTCTTGGAGATATATCCATATAATTGATGCTCTTTGTCGAGCCCTGATCTAAGCTTGTTGCTGGCACTCTTATCCTCATTAATGATATGCTCTGCATTCTTGCCCTTTCAATTGCACTACCAACTTCACTTTCCCTCAACTTTTTAAGATTTCTCACACAATTTTTGCAAACTCTTTGCATATCAAGATACCCAAGTGAATCTAGCTTCGCTTGATAAGGAGAACATTTATTGCAAACAGATTTTCCACAGCTACTGCAGCTGTGATATCGTCTGAAAATTCCAAAATGTTTCTTGCATGAATAGCAAAGTCTTGTAATTTCCAAGGAAGGCCTTTTTGACACCAGAAGTGCGAATTTTCATTGAATAAACTGGGCAACAGAATGAGTTCTGAGCTTCCATATGTATGAGTTCCCATTGATCTGGAGACCTAAAACAATTTCATTTAAAAATGCATCTTCTGCTGCAATTTGTTGGTTTTGGTTCATTATTATTGTGTATTCTAGTTTGTCATTAATATAACTACATAATTTGTTTTCATGGAGAACTAATGTGACAATATCGAATGAAATGTCTTTTTTAGTAGGATCATAGTCGCTTGCAGACGATACATATCTATCAAAATTTGCTCGGATTGTCTGAGATTTTGTTCAGTATATGTTCCTATTAGATTTTGCATTTTTATTTCCCATTTTATATTTTCATTATTATCAGAAATTCTGAACTAAAAATATATAAGTTAAGGTAATTAAACGATCTGATTGCTTTTATTATTAAATGCTTAAAGTCCTTAAAATTGCTTTTTCCTCTCCAAATCTGAATTTAGAGGAGATTGATATTTTAATAAATGGTAATATAATGCATCAAGAAATAGAAATAAATAAATAAAAAATAGAGTAAAGCATTAATTAGCTAAAGCAGGTATGAATCAAGATCAGTTTGTGTAAGCGATTTTAGCTGTCTTTGAAACCCATTATTCGGTCTTGCCATGCTTCTTTTTGATTTTACTCAATTATATGCCTCTTCAAATGGCAGTTTATGTTTAGCCATTAAATAAGCTACAACTATAGATGAACTTCTTGATATTCCAGCAGCACAATGCACAAATACATTTCCTCCAGCCATCAAATTTGTGTGTATAAATTTCAAAGCACTAGGAAGAATCTTTAATAAATTTCCATCAACTCTGTCCATAATTAGAGAATGATGATAAACAATATTCGCAAACTGTGGGCAAATATCATTGCTTTCTAGTACTTGCACTATATGAGTAATCCCAAATTCTCTTAATATTGTTTGATCTTCAGCTGCGAAAATACTTCCTAAATAAAGATTCGGCTCTATTTCATCAATATCTTGATTTGCTTTTCTTCTATATACTTCAACCATTTAGGAAGTTTTTATAAAAATTAAATGTTTATCAAAATGCCAAGTCCCAATTTAGTATCTAATAATGTTGAGAGCATAAATAGAAGTTTCTAGGCACTAAAAATAATTTTATATTATATATCAATTGTTCATCAGAGTATACAGAAGAATACATTCCATTAAAAGTTTTTTGTACTTTAATCATAAATCTTTGAAGTTTGTTTTGGATTTATTTTATGAATAGCATAAAATGCCATTTAGTGATATTTTATTATTAGTTTAATAAATAAATTATGGTGTAATGATGAATAAAATACTTTCGTTCTGCTGAACATTGAGGAAAATATTTTAGCTGATCAACATATAATGAATTCATTAATCAAAATTCTTGAGTTCTGCATTTATGCTATACTAATCTCAAAGAACTTAAATCGAAATTTGGAAGTTAGAATATGATTAGATAGCTTATTTATTTTTAGTACCAATATTTTTAGCATATTAAAGTTTAATTTAAAATCTGCTAATTTTTACTTAGATTTAATGATATCTATTCATGTTATTTACTAAACCAACGTATTAAGCTATAATATTTGGATTCTTTTTTGGTAAATATTTTGGGTTATTCCATGGTCCTACATTACTATTTATGCACCCTCCTGGACAACTACAAGTTCCTCCTAAGAAATCAGGTAAATTTTCAGGAGGCGCTAATTCAAATAGCTTATTTTTGAAATTTTTGCCTTCAATGCTTATTTTGGACTGCGTTCTTTCATCAAGCCATGGGCGAACTACTTTTCATGCAAGATTAAACAGCCCAGGAGTGTTAACAACAAACATTTTCCCCAGCATTTCTGGATAATAGTCTTGCGCAATTGATGAGGCCAATTTAATAAACTTATACACATTCTTGCTCATCAGTTTAGTAGTTGCACCTCCAAGATCCAAAATCGTGAGTGTTTGCTCTACAGTATGTCCAGCTAGATTAGCACATGAAGGGATTTTTTCGTTTACGGTGCCTTCATACTCTCTTATATAATACTTTAGCATTCTTTCTTCAGTCGTAATTTCAAATAATTGCTTTATTTGTAGCATCCCTATTCTTTCAATATAGATTGGTCTTCCATGTCTATCTGTTTTGTGAAATCCATGAGGATACACTTCTTTTACTTGAGGTAGTTCATTGAACTCCCAAGACGCTATCTCATTTACACCATTTTCTTCTCTTCATTTCAAATAATTTGTAAACATCAGCATTGATTTATCGTAATCGAATTTTCGAGCTCGTAAAAATCTCCCGAGAGTATGGTCACTGTATTTTGAACCAAATTCTCGTTTGAATCTTGCGAAAACTTCTCGTTCTTCGATGGTTAAAGTTTCTAATAGCCCTGGCAAAGGTGTTGTAAGCTGCTTAACTTCTTCTATCTGTTTTGGGCCATCGTTAATATCGATCGATGTTAAATGTGATTCAGAATGCCCAATGCTAATATCTATTGCTTCGACTTCAACTTCATCATGTGAAACTTTAATATTGTTTTCTAATTTTAGCTTTTTATGTCGCATTTCTTCTTGGCTTTCTCCGATTTCTTCAATTTCTTCATGCTCAGATTGCTCTTCTTTTTCTACTTCTGCCATCTCTTTTGCAGAGCTAATACTTTCTATATCAATTACTTCCACCTGGTAGCTTTCTTTTTGTGACTCTATTTGAGAAGCAAATGATTTTTTTGCCTCTTCATTCATTCTTATTATTTTTTCTACGCGTCATAAATTTTCTCCTTTTTTCTTCACTGCCATTTCGTCATTCCCTATCAAAATAGCGAAACTTCATATATAAATTGGTGGATATAGCTTTTCTTGATACACCGGGAAATCTTCGAGCTTTGTGATTTGTTTTGATGGGAAAAAAATTTTGAGATGATGTTTGAATCTTTTATTTTCATTGTCCCTTTCGCTTAAAATTTCGACATTTGGCCCATCTACTATGCATATTGTTTCATTAAAGCCTGTTGGCAACTCATATTGCTCATCTATTAGCTTTCATATTTTTCCATCTTGTTTTATTGAATAAATTGAAGTATTCCACCTCAATTTTTCATTTTCATATATATGTCCACCTATCAAATAGATTTTATTGTTATATACAAATGATCCAGGATTAAGCAGATTTTTCATACTTAGTCCTTCCTTGGAAAATTTGTCATCCAGAATTTCTCATGTTTCAAGAGTTCCATTTATTCTCATAAATGGTGCAGGACAGTCAATGGAATCATTGTTTGGTTTTGTTAAGCGTGATACTCCACCTATATAATAAAGCCAATTTTCAAATTCCAAAATTGTTCCCTTTTTCACTGATACTGGTACATCAGGGAAAACCTTGACCGTTTCAAAGAGTGGATCAATTAAAAAAGCTTTAGATGTCAATGCTCCTGATTTTCGGCTTCCACCAATAAGAAAAATTTGGGAATTCAATAAGAGTCCAATTCCTGAATCTTGTTTTATTTTGGCTTTTTCTTTAAAGTTTGTCCTTTGAATTTCATTTGGATTTAAAGTAATTAGAAACTTGCTTACTCTATCCAATACTTTGAACTCAGGAAAACCAATATGTTCGATTTCATGATTCTTGCTCTTCTTTGATTTTCCACAACATACTCCCATTTTATAAACTTTCAAACTTATAAAATTTAAGATTTATTAACAAATTAATTATTCTTTTAGAACTTGCGAATCTGTTGATAGATCAAGCTTATGCAAACTTTTCGCATGAAATATGTCTGTATCGCTATGCCTCATAAAATTAAAGCGTTCCTCATTTTCTTCGGTTACTGGAGGTGGCTTGCTATTTTCATTTAGCTTTATATGAGAGTTATCTTTTGCCTCAGCTAATTGCGAAAAATCAATCATTTTCAATGCTGTTAGCTGTGCTTTTTGTTGATTTTTTAAAAAAACTATAACTCTCAGGAATTGTAGGATTGTCCTCAAAATCATGAGAACTTCTCCTGCAATTCCCCCAATATCCTCATCTATATCAGAATCCCACAAGCCAATTGAAATAGCAGCAATGCAGACGATAACAACTATAAGATCAAAAATATTTGATAAAGATTTCCAATAAGCATGACAGTTCTGAATATACATTCTTACGCAAACTTCAAATACTATAAGCACTGTAACTAAGCCTTCAAGCAGCCAAAATAACATATTGTCAGGGAATTGGCCATGTGAAAGTAAAGTTCAGACTATGCCAATTGCACAGAGGACTATAACAATTATATATCCAATTCTTGTGTATTTTGAAAAGTATGCTCGATTCATGCAAAGCTTGCAGTGATTTTGTCTGGTTTTTAAGAGTTGGTTTGTGGATAAAACATCGCTAGGGCTGTAAAGGCCAATATCTTTTTTTGTGTTCATTTAATAAATTTATACCAATTAAAAGCAGAGAAAGTATTGGAGAATTAATTTAAAGAACGTTAATATATAATTATTCAATAAAATAATGTTATCTCTTAGATAAATAAATATTAAAATTGATATTAAACGGTAAATAAGTAATAAACTGTGAAAAATTCTCAAAAGTCAGAGAGTTCAATCTTGAAGATCTCAATAAAAATCCATCAAATTTGGGTTTGATTATAAACTGCTGCAGTTGACTATCAAAAATACCATACTTTCTAGATTTAAATTCTGGATTATTTATTTATAGCATTTAGTTACACGTCTATCCATCTAACCCTTTTTCCATCTTTCCATTCCCCTTTCCGTCTTGTGCCATCTGGTGTCATTATCCATCCTTCTCCATGCTGCTTTCCATTCTTCCAATACCCATCATACTTTCTTCCATCAACCCACAAGTATATCCCATATCCATGCTTTTTATCGTTCTGGTACTCTCCTTCATATTTCCTCCCGTCTTTCCATGCATAAACCCCTCTTCCATGCATAGTTCCATTAAGCCAGTCTCCTTCATACTGCCTCCCATCGTACCATGTATACGTTCCTTTTCCATTAATCTTATTATCAATTCATTGTCCAGTATATTTAGATCCTTCTTTCCATATATAAGTCCCAAATCCATGCTTTTTGCCTGCTTTATAATATCCTTCATATTTGCTTCCATCAATCCATGATTCCTTTCCGTATCCATCTTGGATATCATCTTTTCATTCTCCTTCATACATTGCACCATTAGCTTGCTTGTAAGTTCCTTTCCCGTTAGCTTTATCATCTTTTCATTCACCATCATATATATCTCCGTCTACATGCCAAAATTTTCCTTTCCCATGAGCTTTGTTATCTTTTCATTGGCCTTCGTACCTGGCACCATCTGGCCAAGTTTGTATACCATAGCCATCTCTAAATCCTCCTTTCCATTGGCCTACATATACAGCTCCACTTTTAAATCTATAGGGAGGTCTATCTTCTCGTTCAGGGATTCCTGATTGCTTTGCAGATAGAGTTTCCCGAGATTCTTCATCAGTAAAGTACTTTCCATTCATCCTTTGCTTTTTACGGAGATGAGCCACTAGTTTTCTATCTTGATGGCCACGCCACATGGCTTGAATTTTTATGATCCTAGGAGTGTACTTCTTTAATTTCAACAATAAATCCGGAGGAATTTCAGATTTAGCCTTGCTTTTATTTCGAGCAGTTGCAGTTGTTTGATTTTCTAGTATTTCAAGCTCGGTTTTAAGCTCGTTTTCTCTATTTGCACATGAACATCCAGAGCAATTAATTCCCATTTACAAAAATATAGCGGGTGGACTGAGAAATGAAATTTGAATATGATTGAAATTTGGCGATTTTATTAATAAACCAGCTTAATTTTTATATTAAGAATATAGTCATTTTTTTGAAACTTAGCTGAACAGTGCATGTGATGGAGATAAGTATTTACAATATTAAAACTAAAACATATTATTAAGAGCCTTTAAATAATGGAAATGTCCATAAGAAGGAAAATGATTGCTGAATTGTAAGAAAACTAAAAATTTTAAAGGATCATAAGATATCTTAATTACTTTTCTTCTTATTTTTTCTAAAACTCATCATTTATAAAACACAAATTAAATGCTAAATTTGTAATCAGGAGAACAATTAAATATAAATATTAACAAAATGACAAGTAAAGCCAAAAGAAATTCTGAAGAATTTGACCCAGGAACTGTTATCGAAGAAAAGGTATCCAAGCAAAACGGAGAGACATCCATCCGTCGGTTTATCAAAGGTAGATTTCTTGGGAAAGGTGGCTTTGCACGATGCTATGAGTTCACAACCCAAGATTCCCATAAGTTAACAGCAGTCAAAATTATCCCTAAGGCATCTTTAGCCAAAGCAAGAGCCAAACAAAAACTTATATCAGAAATCAAAATTCACAGATCCTTACATCATCCCAATATAGTTGGTTTCGAGCATTTTTTCGAGGACTCTGAAAATGTGTATATTATGTTGGAGTTATGCACTAATCAAACTATGAATGAGCTTTTGAGAAGGAGAAAAAGGCTGACAGAACTAGAAGTTCAATGCTATTTGGTTCAGATTATATCAGCCTTAAAGTATCTCCACATGCATAAAGTAATCCATAGGGATTTGAAGCTTGGGAACCTGTTTTTGTCAGATAAAATGGAAGTCAAAGTGGGAGACTTTGGCTTGGCAGCGAAATTGGAATTTGATGGAGAAAGAAAAAGGACTATTTGTGGGACTCCTAATTATATTGCACCAGAAGTTTTGGATGGGAAGCAAGGACATTCATTTGAAGTTGATATATGAGCCTTAGGGGTAATAGCATATACCATGCTTGTAGGAAAGCCCCCTTTTGAGACTTCTGATGTAAAGACTACTTATAGAAGGATCAGGATGATTTCTTACAGTTTTCCTGATAATGTCCCTCTCAGTGAATCTAGTAAAAATATGATATCGCAAATTCTGGTATGTGACCCAAATAAAAGGCCAACGCTTGATGATCTTTTGAAGCATCCTTTTTTCAGCCAAGGAAATGGATTTCCTAAGCTGCTGCCTCCTTCAACCCTTGCATGCCCTCCTTCTGAGTCATATTTAAATCAATTTGAAATAAGCAGAAGATCCTCGCCTACAAATCGCAGATTGAACGAAACTTGTCCAATTGACTCTATCAAGACCCCTAGACAAGAATTCATTAACACTGATAGAATTCCAAGATTCAGAGAGGAAAATAAATTTACATTTGCAAAGCCAAGAAACAGTGATAACGGCCCTGAAATTTATGTCAAAAAATGGGTTGATTATTCAACAAAATACGGGCTTGGTTATTTACTTTCAGATGGAGCAATAGGTGTATGCTTTAATGACAGCACTAAAATAATACTTCTGCCTGCTGGAAAACGGTTTAATTATGTAACCCGTCAAGGTCCTGAAAGGCAAGATGTAATGACTTGCTACTCATTGGCTGACTATCCTGCTGCACTCCAAAAGAAGCTTACTTTGCTTCAGCATTTCAAGAGCTATTTGGATGACAATGTATCTTTAGATATTGAGCTTGAAGATGATGATGACACTTCAGCTCAGGTATATATGAAGAAATGAATGAGAACCAGGCATGCAATTATGTTTAGACTATCAAATAAAATTATACAGGCGAATTTCCAAGATCACACAGAAGTGATATTAGCGACTGATGTAAAAACAGTTACTTATGTTGATAAAAAAGGAGAAAGAAATACTTACCCAATGGCTGTGGCAGAAGTAAGCAGCAACCAAGAGATGACGAAGAGGCTGAAATATACAAAGGATATACTTAATAATATGATAAATCCGTCAAACAAGCCAATAGAGACAGCTTCACCACTGGAATAATCGAGATAATGTTTTATCAATTAAAGCATTTTAAAAATGAGTTTTAATATAATAAGTGCTCAGCTAATTAGTTTTTTTTTGTAGATTTCTTAAATCGTCATTATTTCATAATTTATAATTAATTAAATTCAGACATTGAAAACTTATTAATAATGTCAAAAGTCTTTACGACTCTTAAATATTGAAAATTTAGATAATTCATTAATTCTGCCACTCTTAAATTTGATATTAATGAAGTAAATAAATAATGCACAGAAAACTTTCCAAGAAATGGTGAGCTGAAGAAGTAAATGAAAAATACTCGATTTTACGATTCTTTGTTTACAGAAACATTAATATTTGTATATTTTTGCTCTTTATTTTCGCTTTATGTGCTCAAAACAGTGTTAATCTCCTTATCCAAGCATTACCAGTAATCCTTTTTCAAATATTATTCAGCTTTCTAGTCAATTACTTTGATACAAAAGATGAAAATAAAAAGGCTTTATTTGCAATAATTTACTCAGAATCTTGCTGCTTTGGACTATTTTATCTTTCTTACAATCAGCTTAAAGATCATGTTATACTGTGTGAAATGTTCTATGCTATTCTTATGATGGCATTTGAAATCCCTTTAATCCAGACTCATTGAATTAGATATGCAGTCACAATCAAGCATGCTATTATGTGGCATTATATTAATTACTTCAATGGCAACATTATTTTCGATTATAGCATCACTCCTCACATCCCTGCTGTCCTCTGTCTGTTTATGTATAACCACATGACTAACATGAGGTCAGAAATCTCCTATGAACGTTTTTTAAATAGAGAAGGAAAATCAAAGGTAAAAAGAAGGCTAAGTATAATTGTCAATGCATTTCCAGATGGGATCTTTATTCTTTCTGAAAATCTAGAAATTGTTTATACAAATGAAAATTTATTAAGATTACTGCATTGTGACGATCAAGATTTGATGGAAGTTGTTTCCTCTATTACTTATTATGAGGGTAAAAAATATTCCAATTTCTCCAATTCAAACCTACTGATAGAAGACTTGAAAGCAATTTTTAACCAAAACATCAACAATGGCTTTATGCTTGGAATATCATTATTCGGAGGAAATAATTATGAGTGAAAAGGCCAAAAAATAATTTGAGAAGATCGGCAAGCAATTGCCATAATTGTGAGAGATGCAAATCATATTATACAGCTTGAGCAGTCAATTTCAGATAGTAAAGTAAAAACTGTTATATTACGGTCTGTATCACATGAATTGAGAACTCCTATTAATGCAATTGCTTTTCTCGTAGAAGAGCTGCTTGAAAAAAAGAATGATAATAGAACAGAGAGTGAAATGGAAAAACTAAGAATTATTTCGATTTCCACAAAATTGCTTCTAACGCTAGTTAATGATTTGCTTGATTATAGTAGAATGCTAGCAGGAGCTTTTTCTATTAGGAAATGTGAATTTAATTTGAAATCTGCAATAAAAAATGCATGAGAGCTAATAAAATTACAAGCTATCAAGAAAAATTTGAAATTGACTCTTAGAATTGATCCAACTCTTCCCGTTAATATATATAGTGATCAGCTGAGATTTAGCCAGGTATTTTTAAACCTTCTCAGTAATGCACTTAAATTTACCTTGCATGGCTCAATAGAAGTTACCTTCACTCTAAGCTTAATGAACCAATTAAAAATTATTGTTCAAGATACTGGAATAGGAATTGATTCTGACAAAAAGAATAGATTATTCCAAGAATTTAGTACTGACGGATTGCCAACCATCAATCCCCAAGGTTGTGGTTTAGGCTTACATATATCAAACAAAATAGCCAAAGAATTAGGAGGTAGTTCTATTAAAGTCGAATCTCAAGTTGGAAAAGGTTCCACTTTTTCATTTGAGATTGACATCTTTGATCATATTTCAAGTCTAGTAGCTGAATCCTCAGATTATGATTCTTATATGGACGAAAATCCTAATCTCGGGATTCTTTTCAACTTGCCTTCAATATCACACAAAGCTCAATCATCTCAAGTTCTTATTGTAGACGATAATGATTTTAATAGGGTCATTTTAGCTTCACTTTTGTTGAAAAATGGAATTCCAACCTTGGAGGCGTGCACTGGGAAGCAAGCAGTTGATCTAATTTTAAAGAACAGCATTACTGGGAAGCTTCCGATAAAAGTGGTTGTTATGGATGGAGAAATGCCAGAAATGAATGGTTGAGACGCAACTAAAAAGATCCATGAAATGTATTTTAAAAAAGAAATCAAGTTTCTTCCGAGTATAGTTGGGTATACAGCTTATAACACAGATGAAGATATTTCAAACTGCCATAAATGCGGTATGCAAGAATGCTTGATAAAACCTTGCGCTGCAGATAAAATATTAGCTACAATAATGAAATTTTTATAATAATACTAGCATTCTGTTAATTTTTTTTTATAATAATAATAACTTAGTTTTACAGCTGATTATCAGCTCGATTTAAAATAAATATCCTAATTTTTTTTTATAAGAATTTATAAAGAAAATTTATAAAATATGACAATTTTATATTATAAATACTTAAGGACAACAGATATAAGTATTTCTGAGCTGCATGGCTTTATTAAGCATTCCTTCATTCCGCATTCGATGCATCGTTTTATGTCTTCATCTGTACTGTAGGCGGTGTAACCTATAATGCTAGGCATAAAACTAATCTTTTCTGTTTTCTTCCAATTGGAAATTGTTTTTGTAGCTTCTCAGCCATCTAGTTCAGGCATTTCTCCATCCATTATGATTACTCTATATGGCTTTTTGATAGAATCTTGCTTAAAAACCATATTTATTGCTTCTTTGCCAGTGCATGCTTCTGATGTTTCAATTTTATTGCGTGCTAATAATGATGATAAGATAGCTCGATTCATATCATTATCATCTACTATAAGGACTTGAGGACTATTAGTTTTGGCTGTAGAAAAATTTATGTTCAAAGAATTTATTTCTTCCGAAATACAATTTTCAGCATCAAAGTATTCGTATTTGATATTTAAAGGATTTTCTGATATTAAAATAGTAAAATGAAAGGTAGATCCAACTCCCTTGGTGGACTCTACCTCAATGTAACTATTTCCAAGCTCTCTAACAATCTTATTTGAAATATGCAAGCCAAGACCGCATCCTTGAGGATTAATAACAGGCAAAGAGCAAGTATTAAATTCACTGAATAAAAGCTGGAGATTCGGATTATCTATTCCAATTCCTGAGTCTTGAACAATGACTTTTAAATTATTCTGTGTGTCAATTAAACATACAATTTCAATAAACCCGCTTATTGTAAATTTCAGTGCATTACTTAAAAGATTCAATAATACTTGATTAAGTCGAAGCGGATCAGAATATATATATTTTGGAATCAATGGGTCAATTCTAATGATTAGTGAAATATTTTTCTTTTTTGTTTGTATATTAATAAGTTCGCATGATCTCTCAACTATGTCTTTAAGTTCGAATCACGATTTTTGAACTGAAAAAACTCCTGCTAGCATTCTTGAAAAATCAAGTAAATCGCTGACAAGGGTTAATAATAATCTTGCCGACACTGAAATCATGCTGATTTTGTACTTATATTTATCGGGAATATCTGTCTCTTGATTCAATTCCTCGGTCAATAGTGAAATCGCATTAATTGGTGTCCTCAATTCGTGAGAAACAGTTCTCAATAAAACTGTTTTAAATTTATCATCTGCAATCGTTCTTTCAAGTTCTATAATATGGTTCGCATTTCTTCCAGTAACTACTAAAGCAGTTTTATCTTCTCACAATATTTTTGACCCTTTCCATTCAATGCTTGTATTATTAAACATGGAAATTCCAAACATCATTTCTTGGTTAAAATCCAGTGAAAACATTGTATTAATGTGATCAATCAAAAAAATTGATTGAGAAAGGCTACTGTATTTTTTGCCTTCACAAAAGCTAATTAATGCCAAAGCATCAATCAAATTGTTTTGGGTACACTCTAATAGTTCAAACATTTTCGAGTTCGCATATTCAATTTGGTTACTTTCAGAAACTACAAAAAAGCCATCTGGAAAGGCACTGATTATGACTTCTAGTCTGTTTTCAGCTTTTTCTTTATCTTTTCTAAATAGATATTTTTCATGAGCTGCTTTTGTTATATGGTGAGAAATAAAATTATATATAAGAACATGCAAAAACATCATAATATGGCCAAGTAGGTCTTGGCTATCAATAACTTCACCAGTGAAGTATTTATAATAATGCCATAGTATGACATGTTTAGTTAAAATAAAATTCTGAATAATCTTACTCTGAATAAAAGGAAGCTCAAAATATCCCATAAGTAGGCTTCCAAGCATCTCAAATAATATGGGATTATTTGAGTCAATAATAAGAGAATAATATCATAAAGCAGAGTCACATCATTCTGTATACAGGACTGGAAGCCAATATTTTTCATGGGCATTTTTGTTTTCTATTAGGTACATAGCAAAGATTGAGGTATATTGAATTATTAAGTAAGGCAAAGCATTGACAAAAATCATTATGTTTTGAGGGATAATAATTATATAAAGAGTCCAAAATATTGCAAAAGTGCTTCTAGATGAGCTCATGTATTTCTTGAAAATTGCAAATCGTTGATTGACTTCATCTTCTCACCAAAGGGTATAGGTGTTTTCTTCCATTTATGATGGCTATTATTTATAAACTTAGATCTAATAACAAAAAAATATATGATATGCACGTCACTATTATAAGCATAATTAAGGTTCAATTATAAGAACTTCTACCTTTATTAAAAAAATAAAGATGAAAAAGCCATATTAATAGATTTGGCTCAATAATAATTATTGTGCATTTTCATGAAGCATGATTTTACATTAATTGCTAATTTTGATGTCATTAATAAGTAATTAATTGCATTTTAATTAAACCAATAAGGTAGGACTTTAATATGGACATTTCTGACAGGCAGAAGTATTATATATTAATATCGGAATATTAGAAGAAATGATAAAAATGAGATAGCTTTTATTATGAATAAAAATAATTTAATATTTCTTCTTATGATAAACATGGAATTAATTTTTAAATAATTTAACAAAAAATATGAAAGCATTAGTTTGTTTGATTTTGTCTCTTTGCGCACTTTCTCTTGCTTCAGAAAAGCTTCGTCTCACAAAAGAGCAGTTGAAAGAATATGATGGTACTAATGGAATTACTTATTTGGCATGCGGCGGGATAATATTTGATGTTTCTGAATCACCAAGCTATGCCAAAGGAGGAGGATATAGCATGTTTGCAGGAAGAGATGCAACAGTGTCTTTGGCCAAAATGAGCTTTGATAAAAAGCTACTTGATATGACTGTAGAAGAGGCAGAGCTAACTGAAGGTCAAAAAGAATCGGTTGAAGGATGGGTCGAATTCTATACAGAAAAATATCCAATTGTTGGGGAGTTAGTCACATCTCAACATAGAGAAGATATCTAATAAATTAGAGATTATCAAATAAAGTTCTTCGTACATGATATTTTGGCTAAAAGTTTTATTCAAATTTAAGAAAATACACTTTTTATTTTATCTTTAATCCATGATAAAGAAAAGTTAAATAAGATTTTCATAGCATTTACGATAAATTATACCTATCAAAGAAGCTAGTCATCTAATATTTATGTCTATTAAAATAGCCTTTATTGTGTAATAAGCATTTTAAAAATATTCAATCTAAAAAAACTTATCTATTTTAAGTTTTATATAATTTAAATTGTTTATTGCATATTTTGCTTAGCGTTTAATTAATTTCATCATCTGAATAATTTTCTGTTGATCTGCAAGATATGTATGGGTCTTCTTCATTTTCAGGCTGCTCAAGGCAACTTCGGAAGATCATCATAAAAAAGGGAACTAAAATCGTCATCAATGCTGAAATCGATCACATTTTCCAGCACTCTCTATCGCCATTTTCTGGGCAGTACTTATCAAGTAAAAATCCAGACATCAGACCTCCAAGTATAACACTCAATACTATTGGCGATGCTGCAACTGCTAAAAAAACTCCCTCTCTGCCTTTTGGAGTAATCTGCAATGTATAATCTATTAATCTTGGAGAATAAATACTTTCTCCAAATGAAACAATCACGATAAACCCTATCACTGTTAAATAACTTCCACCAAATAGAAGGGGGATAAAAGATAAAGATGAGATCAAGGCTCCAATAGCTAGCAAAGTGTAATGGCGAAAATAATAAACCAGAATTGTGCACGATGGAATTGAAACAATCATTATTAACTTGTTAATTGCCAATATGTACCCAAAGTGAGCGCCTTCTCCGATTTCTCTATACATATATACCGGCAGCACAATGAAAATATACATGTATACGGCTTTAACAATTACTAACAGAAGAGCCAGGATGAAAAATCTCCAAAAACTCTTTAGAGCCATGCATTCTTTAGTATGTTTCCAGCCATCCAGATTTCTTTGACTCAAATCAACTTCATTTTCTCCAGAGTCTTCATAATCCAGCTGTCTTAACCTGAGACCTATTGCCGTTGCAATTATAAAGATACATGCACCTATAATAAAGATAATTTTAAATGTCGCTTTTTTAGTCCCAAATAAGGTTAAAACGAAGTCTACAATGATTCCTCCCAGTCCTGATCCAGCAAAAAACGAGATGAATAAAAATGAGTATCCTAAGCTTCTGGTAGTAGATAAGGTATAATATTTTACAGCTAGCTTTACTGTGGGTATGTTTAATGCAAAAGAAGTTGAACAAAACACAAATAAAACTAGTATTTCAACAACAGTGTTATTTGTAATGAATAGTAAAACGAACATCATAAAACCAAAAAGATTTGATAAAAGTAATGATCATTTTATACCATAACGATCAATAAATTGGCCAAGACAAAGTGAACAAATTACTCCTGAGAGTCCAAAACTTGCAATTATATATCCTGCTGTAATGTCACTAAAGCCTAAAATTTTTGTAAAATAAAGTGATAGACTAACGACAATCATGCATAAAGCTCCATAGGCAAATAATTCATATATATATAATAATCAAATATCTCTCGGAGATTGAGCGAGCTCTCTGAAACTCCTTAAGAAAGTGTAAAAAGCCTCTTTTGGGCCCAGTTTTTGATTTATAAGAGGCGTTGCTTCGGTATATGCTTCTGCTGATTTTTCCATTTACAATGTTCTTTAAGATTCAAATGAAAAATCTGTTATTTTTCTTTATTAAGATAATTGTTAATAATTGCTATTTTCAAGAACCAAATAAGATAGCTTTTAAAATTTTGGTGTAAATAAATAAAACGATTTTAAATGCATGCTCTAGGTTGTTTTGCATGCGAGAGCAATCATTCAAATTACTAGGTGCAATTCATCAATTATTAGTAATTAAAGCATCTTGAAAGATTACTATTATAACAGTTATAGCATGAAAACCTAAACTATAATGATCTGCTGCATCGCTTTTATTAGAAACTGATATTATAATATAAATTTTATTTGTTTTAGGCTTTTCACTTAATAAAAATTTAGAGTGGACTAGGCGAGTAACCTTTGACTTTAAATTATATATAAATATGCTATTATAAAAGGGATAAAAAATGGATAACTTCTTAAAAGATCTTGATATAGCAACTCGAGTAAAAAATCATCTTTATATTGACCTTGCAGAAAGAGAGAAAAATAAAATGAATGGGGAAATAGTATCAAGACTTGACACCAAGCTAAGAGGAGGCCTACAAGAATTGGCAATTAACATAGATCGATTAATCCGTATAATCCAAGCATATCAGCAAGAACCTTCTTGTTATAATTTGAGTAATTCTGATATTAATAAAAGAAAATCTCAAGTCGCCGAACTTGAAAGAGAATTATTTAAAATTGATGAAAAAGCAAGGCAAGGCGCTAAAGAAATACAAGCTGACTTAGGCATTAATTTCAAAAGAGATAGCGGCTCTGAAACTCAAGACACAAGAAATCTGAGTAATAAAGATTTAAGGTCTGCTCTAGTACCACAGCTTAAAAACCAAAGCGCATTGGAAGATGCCTTTAAGGGAATAAATGCAAACGTGCTGACTGTTTCATGGGATTTAAGCGACGAACTTGATAGACATGCTCAATTGCTTAGTGATGTTGATAAAATTATTGATCATTATCAGTTGAAAGCTAATAACTCAACTGCCAAGATGACAGAATTAATTATAAAATCAGCTGATAGGTTCATGATGTGCTGTATCATCATTTTGATTGCTTTACTTGTTGTTATTTTTGTAGCTTTGTAATTTTAGATAATATCAGTTGATAATCATACTTTTAAAGAGTAGATCAGCCATTTTAGTTAAAATAATATGAATTTGCGGTTATTTTGATAAGATATATTCAGAAAAACAATAATGGAGAGTGAATTTGTGATCGAAGGAAAGAGAAGGCGAGCTATTGGAAAAGTTCCCATGCAGCTTCAATCATTTTTTGAAGAGTGTTTATTTGAGCCTCTCCCAAGGCCTGAGCTTGGAGATTGGCTTTATCATCATCAAGAAAAAGGACAAACTTTTGAAGGTTTCAAAAAAGTATCGAGAAAGCCTATTGGCAGCAAAAATAAAATTTATATTCAAATTCTTGATTCTATTCCAAGAGAAATGAGTGATTATCTTAAAAGCTACTGTGAAGCATTCTTTATAGGAACAAGAATTTGCTTTTTACCAATGAAACCTTTAGCAGAAATGAAAATCAAATCAAGGTATAATGATGGAGCTCTGCAATATAATGCAATTGATATAATCAATAAGCTCATGCTTCCTAAAGATGCCCATTGTATTATAGGGATTACAAATATAGATATTTATCATAAAGAATCATGAAATTATGTTTTTGGGCTAGCATCTGGAAGAATTGGAGTATTTTCATTTGCTAGATTTTATGATGAGGAGTTACCAAATGATCAAGCCAATGAACTTCTTTGGTATAGAGCTGGCAGAACTATGACTCATGAGATTTTCCATATGTTTGGAGTTAAACATTGCATTTTCTATAAATGCATTATGAATGGCTCAAATAGTTTAGAGGAATCAACGAAAAAACCTGGAAGTCTTTGCCCTGTTTGTTTGCACAAACTTCAATATTCATTAGATTGTGATATTCTTGAGCGATATAGAAGGCTAGAAGTTATAACCAATAGACCAAGTCAATGCTTTCAATGAGACAATAGATTTTATCGATTGAATATTGATCGCAGCTAGGATAAAATTTAAAAATACTAAGCATTATATTATACACTCAATAGAAGTTTGATTAAAATTTTGCATTATTTTCTGACTCTCCTGAGGAATGAGGAAGTATATCGCTGGAAAAATCTGACTCATCATAAGATGCTACTTGGATTTTTTCAAGCTTTGAATGAAGCTGCTGATATGGTACAGGGTATGATATTTTTTTGCTTGAATTTGGAGACTTCTCTTCAGTTTTTGTGTTTTTCTCTAGATTTTTGGCTTCTCTAAGCTTTAGTGGTTCAAGTCTTCTGATTTT
Source organism: Blepharisma japonicum (assembly GCA_949751835.1). NCBI lineage: Eukaryota > Ciliophora > Heterotrichea > Heterotrichida > Blepharismidae > Blepharisma > Blepharisma japonicum. The sequence continues at coordinate 198,089 of CATKHK010000072.1, read as the reverse complement.
TTCTTCTGATTTATTTAGCAGCTTCAAATCTTTATCATGTTTTGGTGTTTTCGATGGAGTTTTAGAAAGGCTAAAGCTGTTAGATCTGTTCATTCCATTGTTTCCAAAAGAATTCGGCGTCTTTGCACGGCTTGGTGTTCTCCTAACAAATGAATTGCTTCTTGATTCTTTTAGCAATAGTTTTAGATGAGATTTTCTTGGGGATTCTTCTTTATAGTTTTTATTATAAAGTGATTTCATATATGCTAATAAAGGAGAAGTATCAGGCAGCAAAGCCCATGCTATCTTAATTCCTCTCTGCATTCAAACTTTAGATTCTAGCAAAAAATAATCAACAGAGCCTTTATTGACTAAAAATCGCATTTCAACAGCAATGCAAAATTGCGCTGCAGCCATAATAAAAGCTTTTTCTAGCAGAATTTCTGTGGAAAGCTCTGTCTGTGAAGATCCTTGCCATTTTAAGTCGTCCATAAACAACACTTGTATAGTCATAATATCTCCTATATTATACTCATAAATTCATTCGCAGCCTTCACAATTAATCTTGTGCCTATTTATTTGATTGAAATCGTCGTTGTCTAAAATTTTCAAAATTGGCAATGCTTTTGTAACTAATTGATGATACCTTAAATAATGAGGACTTTCAAACAGTTTATACTGAGGCTGCTTTTGCACCCTTTTTCTCAAAGAAGAGGTCTCTATGAGCTTTTTATGCCTCTCCAAATGCTCCTTGCATAGTTTAAGGTTGATATTGATGACCTCTTGAATTTTCGTCAGAGCTTTCTTAGCATTTATTAAGGCTTCATCATGCTGCTCTAACTGTGAAAGGATTGCACAGAGCTGAAGGTGGATTTTGTAAGAGTAATTTAATTTCATCAGCTTTTCATCAGTCGTTTGAAGTGAGTATTGGTGAGGGTAATTTACATCGAGAAAGCTAGTGCAAACGGAAATGGAAGTCATCAGAGCTGAAGCGCATTCTTGAAGTAAGCCTAGTCTAAATAAGTAATACTTTTGGTAGCATAAAGCACTATTATGAGAAGTTGCAACAATGAAATCAGGGTCAACATATGCTTTTTGCATTGCAGCAGCGTTAAGGAGATCTTCATTATGAGAAAGAGCATCTAAGGCTTTTTCATACTCTAGGTGCTTGATAAAGTCAATTGATATGTCTAAGTATGTACTCAGGAGACGTGGCAGCTCATCTAAAATTATTTTTACTTTCAGAAATAACAGTCTCACTTTCACTATCCATTATAACATTACTAATTGCTTTTATTTGATTTTCTACTAAATCTTTCTTTTCCTAAAGAAAAATTTCAGATCTTTCTTTTCCAACTAAAGTAACTATTTTTTTTAATCATAACCTTGCTGACTTGCTGCATTTTTTGAAAAAAGATAAAATTATTTTTCTCATGCATTAAATCTGCATATCTAATATTATTTTTTTAAAATCACTTTAAAGCTAGAAGCTTATAAAGAAATAAAGGGGTTTAAGCTAGCTAAAGTTTATTCAAATCGATTGTCAATATTATTGAGACATTAAATTATTTTGTTTTTCTATAAAGTCTTTCGGATAATGATCCATATCCTTGGCTATCCATCAAGCTTTGAGATAAACTTGGGCTCTTTTTCACATCCATCTCGCTGAGCATTTCATTCACTTTTGTCTGTAATTCAAATATTTGAGCTGATACTACTTTCGAATTGGCTGGGGAATTTTCACTTTGCATTTGAAAGGGCTCTTTAGCATCCTTCAGCTCTTTGATCTCCTTGATAGTCATCCAAATATTTTTGAATTCTTTTGAATGTTTGTCTTTTATAGATTCAATGTCATTATTTATGCTTCTCAAAATCTTCTTTGCAGAAGTAATTTCGTATTTGAGATCTTTCAATCGAAACTCTCCTAGTGGCATATCTCGTGTTGACATTAACCCTAAGTTTTCCCTTATTGCAATCAAATCGCTTGGCGAGTTTGACCCTGTTCCAAAGTAACTTGCTTTTCCTGCTAAATTAGACATTTTTGATCCACAGTTGATATTTGAATATTTATAATAAAAAACTGTTCTATAAAAGTGATAATGATTCATAATTTGCTTTAATAATAAATATTTGCCAATGAATAATTGAGCTGGAAAATATTAATTTTTATTATTACTTTGATTAAATGCTGATTTAACTATTTGGATATTGTTAAAAAATGAGGCAATGACACCTTGAGGATTTTACTTCTTCGCCGTTTGATTTCATTTTTTGAAGACTTCGATAATATGCTTCAAGTTGTTCTATAAAGCCATTATTAGGGCAGCATTCATAATGCTTTTTCTTTATGTAATCTAAGGCAAGTTTACAGCTATAACCTCTTTTTGAAATTAAATAAGCGGCTGCAACTGCACAACTCCTTGAAACTCCTTGATAACAGTGAATTAGAACTCTGCCATCATTTGTAAGCGCTTCATCTATGAAGTTGTTGCACTCTTCAAAAAATTTCGTGATATCTGAGCTGGACTGGTCATAAGCGTCAATCTTTTTATACACAAATATCCCTTCAAAATGGGGTTCAAGCTCTTTCGCAGCAATAATAATATGCGTTATGCCGTTCTCTTTCAGAATCTCCTGTCTCAACGCAACCGCTTCATTTCCTAAGAAAATTCCGTCATCAATTTTGTCTATACAATACATTTTAAAATGCTAAATATTATATTGGAACTCTCTTTCTTAAAATTAAAAACTCAAATCTCGACGCTTATTTTTAATTTTCCAGTAATTTATTAGTTTTTTAATTAAAAAGCCCATATAGCATTTTGAGAAATTTAAAATATGAGTCAAGTATAAAATAAATGTCTTGCTCAGCGCCTCTGTCTTTTATATTTTGGAACAAAAACAGCCCTGAAATCGTTCACAATATCTTATGCATTGCTCTTGACACCGATTTATTCTGCACTGGGAGTGAAACTGGAGAAATAATCATATGAAAATTACATGATGACCAATTCAAAGCTGACATAATTTGCACAATTTCAAAAGAAATGGAGTGCCGTGCGTTGGCATTTGCAAAGCCTCCTTATCCTGAGCTTGTAAGTTGTGAGAAATGAATTATATCGCTTCATTCTGATCATAAAATAAGAAATTGAGATTCTGAGGATGGGAGATGTATGAGTTCTTCACAAAGATCCTTGCTTCCAGATGCTACAAGGCTTGATAAGCTGATAGTGATTCAAAACCGAATAGCTGCAATTTCAGGGGAAATCTGCGAAATTTTTCTGATTGATTTGTGAAGCATGTGTAAACTCTGTTGTTTTGTTATGAAAAGTCCATTAGTATGAATTAGAATAGAGTCAGATGGAAACTCGAGCCAGTTAATGGGGCTAAGTAATAGGAATGAGATATCGTTTTGAAGTATCCCAGATCTAAGGAATTTTTGCTTTGAAAAAGCAGAAATTTTGAAAATTAACACTGATTCTTATTTTACATTAGCTTTAGATGAAGCAGAAAGTGCAAAAAAATTCAGCTGCAGCAAAGATGGCTCACTTATTGCAGTTGTTTTTGAAAATAAATTAGAAATTTACCACTCGTCTTGATTTAAAATTTTAGATAGAGACAAAGCTATATTAAATACTGCTGAAACTATTATTTTTGCTGAATTTTATGAAGAATTTTTATATATTGTGATAGAAAGTGACAAAATTATGAGATACCCAATTAAAAGGATACTAGATGAAATAGGTATAAATGATGGGGGAGAGGATTATATTCCAGCTTTACTGAAAGCAATAAGCATGGAGGATGGAAGAATATTTCATCTTGATGATATTGAACTTGTAGTAGCTAAGACTGCTACTCCGCTGTATAATGCACAAAACCTTAATAACAGGTTGTTTTCTACATGAAAAAATTGCATTTTTTTGCATGATTTAAGTAAAATAAGAAATGAAGAACTTCTACCATCAGAAACTATGAAATTTTCATTCAAAATGACAGATTTTGGGCATTTTGCAGATAAAAGGCTGCACCACTTATTTAAAATTGGAGAAACTATTGCTGTTTCTAATGTAGTGTTATGTGACTCATGACCCTATTTTATAGTAGGGACTACTTCAGGAAAAATTTTTGTTTGTCCTTTTCATCCTTTGCAGCCAGCGCGAACATATCTTTATCATAAAACACAAATTACATGCATCCACCTCGCCAAAGGAAAATTAATTACTTGCAGTACTGATAATGTGATGTGCCTTTGAGAGTTTTCTAATGAAGAATATAATGATTTTCTACTTCCCAGCCCAAGAAGGCCAGAAGTCTCAGCTTTAAAAAGGACCAATTCAACTAATAATGGATCTCATGCAGTTCCCGACAAATCTGAAGTAAATAAGCATGAGCCACTTTCTGTAATTGATTTATATGGCAGCCCTGTTAAATATGTGATTGGTGTTAGTTGTATTGAAGATACTGTAGAAAGTATCAACGAAAAATTTTGGGAACACTCGTGAAAAAACTGGGAAAAAACTTTGTTAGCACAGTGCGAAGATGGATCCATTGTTTTGATTTCGATGATAACAAATAGTGTTGTTTGTTACTTTCAAGCTTTGCATTCTAAAATTATAGAAGCTAAAGTTCATGTTCTTTTAGAATATTTGGTGGTTGCTTGCGAAGATGGCTATGTTTACGTTTATAATATGATTATTCAAGCACTTGAGCGAGTATTGTCAGGATTTGGATCTTGCGTGCTTTTAAGAAAGCCTCTTAGAAAGAGAATCGAAAGTGAGGTTGTTGATCAGCATGAAAATAATGACTTTCTCATTGATACTCTACAATTTAATTTAAGGCAACAATTTATCCCATTCTATAAGTCAGCTTTGTACGTGGATAGTGTTAATATTGGTGGCTGTGAGTTTCCTGTGTTGCATTTAAATGGGCAAGGAATTGCTCATGCCATCCGAAATATCGACAATCCAGGTGGATGCTTAGAGCACGTCCTTAGTTTGCTTACATGCTGGCATTCAACATGCAAATTTCACACGTCAGTAGTTTCAGAATTACGAAATTTTTTTGAATTAATTGAGCCTGCAGTTAATGGATACTTAGGAATTGTTGGGATTGATAACTCTCTTTCATTTATATTGCCTCAGCTTAAAGATAAATATGATATTTCGCCTTATTGTTCGGCTACGTTGAATTTATCGCTTTTTAATATTATTGAATCACTTAAGCCCATCAAAAGAAAAGTTAAACAAAAATTATATCAGCTCACACACGCGAATTATTCTCCACATGTAGCTAATTATAAGTATCCGGATTTATCGGTTCTTGGGCTTATGGCAGTTTCTGGAAATAGGATAGCTGCTGCTCTTATGGAGACGAATCTACCTCTTATTCCAAAACGAAATAAAAAAAGAGTTTTTATTGCTGCCTCCAGTTTGCTAAACATAAAGCAGCCAGGAAGCCGTAAAAATAGCTTTCAAGATTCGCTTATATCAATCAATAAGGAATCTTGTATCCCTTCAGGCACAATTCAAGCATTATCTGCTTTGCTTTTAGGGTATTTGTCATTAGAATCAAAGCACATTAAAGACAAAGATGTCAATGGACTTGTAATATCCTTAAAGAGCATGCTGAAATCGGGGCAAAAAAATTATTTCATCTTGGCAGCTGATATAATTGGAAAATGCATGAAAGTTTTAAGAACAGTGCTAAATCTGAGCCAAGTCAAAGATTTTATTTGCGAAATCTTGCTATGTAGCTGCAGAGAATCTGATTTAAATAAACTTTATTACAAATCACTTATTTCAATTGCAATTTGAGACATGAACCTTTTTTTGGAATTCATTTCAGATGAAATTCTTGACATAGAAAAGCACAAATGCTATCCACTTTCTTGCTTAATTGCATTGCAGGTGCTTATCAATAAAAGATATGAGGAGATCCCAGTTTATATGACTTATATCGTTGAACTTGTACTTAAAACACTAGATCCTCATAATGTACAAATACGAAAATTATGCATTGAAAAAGCAGGCGAGGTTCTGCAACAAATGGTCTTGAAATTGCCAATGGTGGCATTTTCTCAAGAAAAGCAAAGATTAGCAGTAGGGACTTTAAGCAACCTGATAGTAATTTATGATTTAAAAACTGCAACAAGATTAAAAATTCTCGAAGGTCATGATGGCCCTATTTGTGCAGTTCATTTTAGTAAATGCGGAACTCGATTAGTCTCTTATTCCTCTGACGATCAATCACTTAGGATTTGAAAGCTGGATGCTGGCTTTTTTGGAGGCTTTATTAACTCCATGAATTTAAAACCCTTTAAAACGCTTCAACTCCCAGAAGTGCAGAGGGCGGGGAAAAAATATAGAGATATTCTAGATACTGTCAGCGTTATGTGGAGTATGAATTCTCGTGCAATACTCTTGATGAGGGAAGATGGAAAAGACTACTCTTATTTGATAGATTAAGTATAGAAATAATATATAATTTTTTAATTCAATAATATTTTGATAGTTTTCAGCAGCGCTTATTCAAATTTTCATTTAAATAAGCCACAAATATCATATTAGATATACAGCATAAATATTCATTTTCAAATAAATAAATATTACGATTGGCTTTTTATTACTTTCATTCTCATCAAAATATCTTGGCTGTCCTTGAATACTCTCTGAGTCAGCAACGTCATATAGCGCATGTATTCACCATATTCACCTTTTGAATTGTACTCAACCAGTCCTCTTTGAAAAACCTCGTTGATCACTTCTCCGTAGTCAGGAATAACATCAACATACTGCAAAAGTTCCACTGCAATTCCTTGAGCTGCTTCTAATGATTGAAGAAGCCCCATGTGTCTTTTTTCCATTTCCTGCTGCTTTTTCACTGGATCTTTGAATTTTCGAGCCCTCATAACTGCTTCAACATTTGGGCAGATTTGGGATAGAGCTTTTTTGAAATTGAGCAGAATATTTCTAGCATCGCTCAAGTAGTAGTAAGCAGGATCCATTGGAGTGTCTTGCTGATAGCCATTGGGGTCGTAAGCTGTCGGCATAGATTCGGGTACTCGCTCACCGCCTAGAGGAACTGGAGTAGGGTCTCCATTGTGATATGATTGGCTTGACGGATCGAACTGGGATCTGAATGCTTCATCAGATTCTATCATTACTGAGATGTACTCTTCTGGATTACTCATATTCTTTTTTAAATGAAATTTATTAGCTTTAATTATTAGGGAAGATCAGAAAATATAATTTTATTTGATTTTATTTTAAAAGAAACTTACTAAGGCGAGACAATCTAATTTGTAAATAAACAGAAAATTTTAAAATATTATTATTAGGAATATCTAAAAAATGGGGTGTTGGCTTTAGAGATATTGCTTGAATTTCCCAAAATAAATTATCATGCCAAAATTAATAATTATTATTGCATTTAAATGTATTTTCTAATTGTGGAAATCAGCTCATCTGGATTGCAAGGCTTCAACAAGCAATAACTCATTCCACTTTGATAGCACAATGTAATTTCTTCTTCAGAGCTAAATGCTGTATATCCAATAATAATTGGAAGATAACTGATTTCATATTCGAAATACATTCTATTTATAAGATTTGACACATCCCATCCGTTTAGTTCAGGCATGCTCCCATCCATGACAATCACTTTATAAGGCCTATTAAGTTTGCTCATTTTTTCAACAAGCCTGATTGCTTCTTTTCCTGTGCAAGCTTCATCAAAAGAGATTCCATACTTTGATAAAAGATTCCCTAGCATGATTCTATTAATATCATTGTCATCTGCAATTAAAACAGAAGTAGGCTCCTTTTCTGTGCACAATGCTTGGAAATCTCTAGGAGTTATTAGAAAATTCTGCTCGTCTGTGCTAAAACTTTGTGCCGATTCGTATGGTTGAGGGTCTGGATTATTTTCTTCAAGTATATCAATTTCAAAGCTGAAAGAAGAACCGACGTCGATTTGTGATTTTGCTTTAATTGAGCTTCCTCCTAAATCTTTAACAATTCTACTGGAAATATACAAGCCAAGCCCGCAGCCTTGAGGATTCAGAGTTTCATGTCTCTCTGTGTTAAATTCCTTGAAAAGATCGTTGATTTTGTTTTCAGAAATCCCAATTCCTGTATCCTTAACTTTTATTTTTAATTTCCCTTTGATGCTCATTATACATATAACTTCAATTGATCCTTTTATTGTGAACTTTAATGAGTTGCTGAGGAGGTTCAATAGAGCTTGCTTCAGTCTAAGTGAATCAGAGAACACAAATTGTGGCAAAGATGAATCATATCTTAAAATAAGTGTGAGACCTTTTTTCTCAGCCTGAAGTTTGATAAGTTTGAGTACATCATTTATGACTTCATATAAGCGGAATTTAGTCTTTTTAATTGAAAAAGCGCCAGTCATCATCTTGGAATAATCTAATAAATCATTAACTAGCGAAAGCAAGAGTTTAGAAGATAGTGAAATCATGTCCAGCTTCAGTTTGCAGAGCTCCCTTTCTATTGTGCTGCTTTCACAAATCAAGCTATCAGTTAAGAAGGTGATAGCATTAATTGGAGTCCTCAACTCATGAGAAACAGATCTTAAGAGAATATTCTTTAAAGTGTTATCAGAAATTGTTTGCTCTAGCTGAATCATATGGTTTACGTCCCTTATGCTCAGCAATACACACTCTGACCCTTCAAACATCAATTTCCTGCCTTTCCACTCCAAATTGTTCCCTTGCCTTTGGCATATTCCAAGCATAACCTCTTCACCAGCAGGTAAAACATGAATAAGATGGATATCATCCATCAATTTATTTGAGCTAGTTAAGCTTGAGTATTTTTTCCCATTGCAGTATTCAATTTTTGAGAGCTCATTTATTATCTCGCATGGCCTGCATCCTAACAATCTGGTTGTATGAATGTTAGTGTATAAAACAGACCTTTCAGAAAATACTAGGATTCCATCTGTGTGCAAGTTCATTAATAACTCTAACCTTTCCTCCGCGATTTCCAGATTTTTTCTATATGTAAATCGATTTAAGGACTTTTCTTTAAGATAGTATGAATTCAAGTTATAAAGAAATAAAGTAAGGCATGCAATTAAATGAGGCATGTGATCAACTGAAAATTCCTGCTCGCCAGTCACTGATTTCAAATAATACCATAGGAAAATATGCTTGGAAACTATAAGGGTTTTAAAAATCCCTTTCCTTATAAATGGAAGTTCAAAGCTGTTTATAAAGATGAGGGATATCATCTCAAATAGCATACTGTGAGCTTTCCACTCATAATTTCCCATCGTTCAAAACACAAAACCTGCATACTCTGAATAAAGAATTGAATAAAGGCATTTATAAGTTACATTTTTTGTGCCGATAAGCCAAGTCCCAAAGCTACCAATAGAATGAATAATAAAGTAAGGGATATGGCTTGGCAAGAACTCAAAAAATGAATCAAAAAATACATTTAAGAAAATCAGTAAGCTTCCTCCGAACACCCAGAGTGAATACATGAACTTTTTGAGAAGCTGGTATTTTTCGTTAACTTCTTCTTCCCATCATAGGTCTTCCACCTTTTCCATAAAATTAATAATTATTATTATTAAATGTATCTGGGTCTTTGAGGCAGACAAAGATTGTAGAAGGAGTCTTGCCTAAATATATCAGCGTTTTTCCAAGCGCACCATCCTTTGTCCAGGATAGTTTTCGGGACATCTGCTCCTGTGTAATGAGGATCAAGAATTAAAAAACGGGTGTCACCAGTGTCTTCGTTATAATCTACACCTAGAAGGGTGTAAGCTAAAACGCCTCCTCCGATCATTACAGGGCTCCCTTCATCAGTAAAATGTGCAGCTAGTTCTCTTCCTTTTGAGGAGAATTCAGCTCCAGATGCCAAGTTCATGATTTTGCAAGTGATCCCGCAGTAAAGGTCAAGAATAAGCATAACTTCAAATGCTCCGATCCACTCTTTGCTGCCTATAAATTCCTTTGGCTTATCTCCAGCCTCTTCAAGTATTTTTTGAATTTGATAATGCGATGGGATTTCTTTTGAAATAAACTTTTGTTCTCTGATTCACGAAATCAACGTCTGCAAGCTTCTATAGGCACAGCCCCAGCCTCTGTCATCGAATCCATCTTGAGAATAATGAAAATAAGAATAGTGGCCTCTCACGCAATATTTTGTGCCTACATCTTTTGAAGTTCTTTTAAGCAGAGGAAGATGGATGTCTCTAAGTCCTTGCGGTTCAGTTATTGTACAGTAGCTTCTAACTAGAGGCCAGTCCATTGGAAACCTTAGTAGCTCATGAATTCTTCTCCTTTGTGCAAGAAGTTCTTCACCTTCTTCTTCCCATTCATTAAATAAGTAGACAACGTTAAAAGGATGGCTGCAGTAGTCATTGAAAAAGCAATAGCAAGAAGCAGACTTTGTCGGGTTTTCTTTTAAGCAGTTTATGATATACATTGCAATTTCTTTCAACTTGTCAAGATGGATTTCAAGAGCATCCACCAAACTTTTAGATTCCTTGAATGCACTGCACCAGGAAATATCAAGAGAATAAGACCTTGTCTGTGGCAAAATTTCTAATAAGGGAGCATTTCCGTCACCTTCTTCTGTCAATTTATAAAGAATTTGTACAGGAGTCAAGCTTTGACTTTTGATTCCGAGCGAATTTCACGTCGGCTCATTTGAAAGCTCAACATATTGACTTCCAAACTGAAACAAGACTGTTCGGTTGATATAAGAAAAACAGTTAGGCTGCGTCAAGCTAAAAACTGGCAAGACTGAATGAGAGAATAAGACTGTGAATTGAGGAGCTTCTCTTGCAGAAATGTCTTTCTGTGATAAAAGTGGCCCTTCAACTATATAACTTATGCAAATTTCATTCTGTTTCACAATGTACATTGCAGGATTCATATTCAGGTCTCGGCTTATCTTTAAATAGTCAGCAACCTGATCAGAAGAATAAAATTGGCCTAAAACATCAAGACCTCCAGGAATTAATGCTTTGGCTTCTTCAATTGGAATTAAAGGAATCATGTTGATGGCATGAAAATCAGTCCCAATCAGCCAATATTGTGTGTTAGGAGGTGACGCAAGCATAATCTGCAGCAAGCCACTTTCAACGCTTACCATTTCTCTAAATACTATAATTGATGTTTTTAAATAGACAAATTAAACTTTAAATTGATTTAATCCTAAACATATAATAAATCCTAAACGCAATCTGGTGTTATTAAACCATGATATCTCTCCATTCCTTGTTTCCTACCATCATAAATCCACTCGAAATTGGTTGTTTTCAAAATGCCATCAAAATCAGCCCCATAGAGTCTTGCATACTCTAAATCAACTTGGTCGCTGACGAATTTCTTGTTGATTTTTTCTTTTTCTTTTGAAGTTGCTGCAATAGAAGGTGTTAAGTTCAGTTCAATGAACCACAGTTTAAAGTCTTCGTCTAATAAGAAATCTAAGCCATATATCTCGAACACTCCTGGGTGTCTCAATAGATGGTCTAGATTCATTCTTACAATATGGAGCATTGCCCATTTTATGTATTTCTTAACGTAATCGTTCATCCAGTTCTTATCAACATGCCCGCTGTTTACCATAAACCTATTAAAATGATCAAAGTCCCAGCCTTGATCTTCCATGAACTGATTGTAGTCATCTTGAGTCATATTTTTAGACTTTAAGTAGTCTTCTGTGATATGAGTGTTTGTTAAATAAACTGCTGGGTTTGAGGAGTCTTCATCATAGTCTGCCATAGATACTCTTAAGAAGCCATCATGATATAAAATCATGAGAGGATCTGTGCTGGCTATAAACATATAAGCTCTGAAATCAAATTTTTTGCCGTTTATAAGGAAAGGGTTAGGAATATATTTCTGGGCAAGATATTTGTCGTTTTTATTTTCACACCCTTGAGGCTTAGAGTATAGCTCTAGCAATTCTTTAGCAATTTGTGCATCAACTACTTGCAGACCACTTCCATTGTGACTGTATCTGGATTTCTTATAGATCCACTTGATTTTGTCAGGATTTTTATCTTTTTTTAAAGATTCCACAAACTCTTCACATTGCTCCTTCTCAAAAAGCACCAAGGTGTGGGGCATGACTTCCCAAGGGTTGAAACATTTTTCCCTTCCTTCATAATATTTCCCGTATTCTCTCATAGTCAAAGCTGTCAAGTCTTTGAAGTTCAAGTACCCATTTCCAGGGATATGGTTGTAAAGCTGCCCAGGACATAAAAATTGAGACCCAATCTTGAAGTTTCTGTGCCAGCTGCTAGTTAATTCGAAAAACATCGTGATGTCAGGCCTCAAATCATCCTTTTCAGGGGTATCCTTAATTCCTGCCCAATGGTTCGTTAAAACAGTTCTTGATTTCTCCTCTACCACTTTGTGAACAAACATAGACTTGGAGTAATCACAATAAACTACCCTATTGTCCCGAGGTGGCAGCCCATCAGCTTTAAAAGGAATTGGGTACTTGTCTTGGAATTCCTTGACTTTGGAGCAGTAGTTCATGTCTTTTTTCAAGTTTTGAAAAGTTCCAGTGAAATTGCTAGTAGACTCATACTCATCCCATTGCGGAGATAAGAATACTGGCCATGGTTTCTTATCTTCAAACAATGGGGCAAGAGTTTGCTGGTATACAATTGGGGACTCTGTCACTGCGCCAGCACTATGGAAGAACAGTAGAAACGCGACGTTGATGAGAAGTATGATCCCAATTACTTTTCTCAAATCCACCATTTATATTATAAAACAGATAGCTAAACTATTATAAAGCATTATCTTCTTCATATAAGTTAAATGCTTTTAGTACTTTCTGAAAATGAAATACAGTTTGGTGCTGAAATCTTTGCCAAAAAATTACATTTTTAAGGTGTCATATTCTGGATTTATTAAATAATTATTATGGGAAAGAGAAGTGATAGTGAATCTCGTAGCAAGCACAACAAACATCGGCATCGTCATAGAAGAAGTGAAGTCTTTGCAAACCCACTGCCTCGAAGACAAAGAATCTCTAATTTTGACAGACCACCACAACCTATTGAAATCCAAAGGGCTTTAATTGCATATGAAACAGAACAAAAGTCATTACCAATTGATCTGGTATCAACAAGACATGCAAGAAGAATTTATATTGGAAATATCTCAAAGGAAACACAAGAAAAAAAATTGAGGGATCGCATAAGCAAGATTTTGATTGATTATGGAGGAATTATCAGGCCAGGGGATCCAATCACTTGCTCCTATTATCTGCCCCAGTTCAGCTGTATGTATCTTGAGTTCCGTTCTCTGGAAGAAACAGAGGCGGCTTTAACACTAGATGGCTTAGAGCATGATGATCGAAGACTAGTAATTAGACGTCCAGCTGATTTTTATAATAAAGATATCAAGGTTGATGTGGTTGTCCCAAGAGTGAATTTAAATAAAGTCGGATTAATTTCGCCTTTTGTTGACGATGAAATGAACAAAATTCTTATTGGAGGTCTCAATAAAGACTTGCATGAAGAGCACATTAAAGAAATAATGCAAGCATTTGGCCCATTGAAGGCCTTTTGTCTCATGAAAGAGCCAGAAGAGCTTCAGTCGCTAGGTTATGCATTTTGCGAATATGTAAACCAGTCTGAAGCTGAGCGTGCCAGTTTGGCTTTAAACGGAAAGGAGTTGAGAGGGAAAACTCTACTTGTAAGAAAAGTGATTAGTAATCAATATGAACAAGAATTAGTAGAAACATCTTTGGGAATTTATAGAGGCGAAGGGCCTGATTTTTCACTAATTACTCAATATCCAGGAGGGTGCATTCAGCCAAATTTTGAAACTATAATGTTTAGAAACAGACCTATAAGTGTAGCTGAATTTATAAGAGCAAAGCAAACTATTGAAGTCTTGCAGCACAGAGCTAAAGAAGTTGCTCAAGAAAGAGCCAAGCGTGAACGAGATTTGATGGCTTCTGGCGTTGGGCCGCCTGGATTAGAATATGATCATAGATCATATGAAGATATATCTGGACTTGGGGGCTTGCCATGCATAACAGGAAATCTTTTCCCCTCTTTGAACTATCTAATCCATCCAGAAGGATCTACAAATATTGTTTGCATTGAAGGAATGGCCGACTCTGCTGGACACATGGAAGACTCAGAACTGACTAAACTTTATGATGACGTTATGAGTGAAGTCTCAAAATATGGAACTGTAATTTCCCTCATTATTCCTCGACAATCAGAAGGATACTCTGAGCGCTGCATTGGAAAAGTGTATGTGGAATACATAGATGTCAGTTCTGCAGTAAGAGCATCCAGCTTGATAGGACAGAGGCAATGGAAAGGAAATTCTCTAAAAGCGTACTTCTTCGATGCAGTCAAATTTATGCGCAATGAACTTCATTAAACTAAATTTCAATATTATTTGTGCTAAATTAAATGTCCTCACATAACTTTATAAACGTAATCAACAAGTTATTAATACACGTTAGAGTCCAAAGCTGATGTATTAAGTGACCGATTAGAGTTTCTAGAAGTCCCGTCACTATTCATCGCAGATGAATTAAGAGATGCAGTCCCTCGGCGTGATGATGAATTAAATCCAATATTGAAACTGAAAGAACTGTTTGGAAAAGGCTTAATGTCTTTTTTCATTGAGTACCCATCACGAGAGCTATCAGACCTCCTTGAAATTTCAGTTTTTGCTTTTCTTATCTCCTGCGATGCCTGTCCGTTGTATTTTTGCAAAAGCGCGTCTCTTTCTCTGCTGATTTTTTCGTATTCTCTGCTAAGATTTTTAATTTCGTTATCCCTTAATTTGATGAAATTCTGCATTCCAAGGATTTGGTCTTTTACTTCTTCCATCTCAGTTTTTACGTTTGCTTGGCCAATTTTATATCTAACTATTTGGTTTTCTATGCCAACCTTCTCGTCTTGCAGCTTTTGATACTGCTCAGATTCCTTTATTTTTGCAAGCTCCTCTGATTTCAGTTTTAGTGCTTCGTCTCTTTCGTTAATTGAATTGGAAATTTGCTGATTAAGCTGAATAATTTCTTTTTGTAGTTTTTTTATGTCGTTTGTGAACGATTCTTCTTGATTTTTATATGAAACTAATTGAGAATGAATTCTTATTAATTGGTCTTGAAGGAGATCACTAACTTAATAATACCTTTCAATGGTGGAGCTAGATAAATCATCAGGATTTGCAGCAATATCTTGATTTGAAAAATAGTTTAAAGCTGCTTCTTGAATAGAATCTTCAAAACTGGAATCAGACATTATTTAAAACCTCTTTATATTCACAATAAATGCAATAACTGACATATCGATTATTTTACTTAATTATTATAGTGTATAATTTGTATTTTTTCTTAAACCTAAAATTGCAATTAATATATTTGAAATAAAATTTAAAAATGATTCCTCCAGACAAAATAGTCATTAACTTCCCTAAGCCAAAAGAATCTGGACTAGAGACTTTACAGGTAGATCCATTTCCTATTGTTGCTTCAGGCAAACTAAGCCTACTTCACAAAGCTTTTGAAGAATCAACCACTACAGAGATCAACAATTTTATCGAGGCAAGAGATAATGGAGGACGCACGCTTTTACATTACAGCTCGTATTTGGATCTTCAAAATCTATCTTTATACCTTCTGTCCTATGGGGCTAACCCTTTCACTGTTGACAATGATGGCCAGAACTGTTTTCATTCAATAGCATATAAAGGAAATATAAATGTTGCCTTACTTATTTTGAACTACAAGCGGCATGAACTAAAGAAAACTCTTTTCGAAACACTGATTCGAATGAAAAACACATTTGGGATGAGCACTGTGAATTTGCAAAATACAGTCAATACAATGCTAACTGCCAGTTATGAAGCAGATCTCAAAATTCTAGAAAGCAAAACCTTTTTTAATGTAGAGCTTGAAAGACACCTTGCAGAATATTTTACTGGGATTTGTGATATTTATCGTTACATCTTATCACAATATGATATTAATCAAAGAAATCCTCTTCATTATGCAGCACTTTCTAAATTTTCGTGGTGTTCTAAGACTCTTGAAACCTTTATTAATAGTAAAAGTATAGAAGGTCATGATAAATTTTTAGATACTTTTGATAAAATCCAAGAGCTAGAATGGAAGCCTGACAGAAAAATAGATCCTAAGCGCTATATGAATGTTATTGATGAAGTAAAAAGAATTTTGCCACCCCAAGTCTTTCAACAGAGTTATAAAAAATTTCAAAGCGATTTTAAAGAAATTGTAAGGACTGCGGTTAACACACAAGATAGGAATGGGCATACACCTTTGCATATTGCTGCTTATAGCGGTGACTGCAATATTGTTAAGGTTCTGATTAAAAAAGGCGCAGACAAAAGCTTGCTTGATATAGATGGAAAAACAGCACTATTTTTGTCAAGCACTAAACTTGTGATGAAATATTTATCATCTTTGGAGGAAACTACTATTCAAGGAAATACCAATGCGTTTATGCACTTAATCAGATCAGGATACGATGTAAATGTCTCCAATACAGAATTTCTAGTGAGTTCTGTACACAAAGCAGTCTCTAAAGAAAAGCCAGTCTTAGAGGCCGTTCTGCAATGCCAAGCAGACCCAAACATTCACGAATGAAACATGTATACACCTTTGCATTATGCTTGCATTTCAGGAAGTCTAGAAAACGCTGAGACTCTCATAAACAGCAACTATGATGTCAATGCTATTTCTCAAAATCATTATACACCGCTTCATTTAGCTGCTAAGCATAATCATCCTTCTTTGATTAATCTTTTGCTGGAAAGGGGGGGAAAAGTCAACGCAAAAGATGAAAATAAGAGGACACCTCTGATGATTGCTGCCAAATATGGGTCCCTTGATAGCGTCAAAGTTCTACTAAATAGTGCTGATTTATATGAAGTAGATATAAGAAAATGGACTTGTCTTCATTATGCTTGCTTTCATAAGCAAGTGAAAGTGGTTTCTGAATTGGTCGCATGAGATATTGATCATGGCAAGCTAGTTACAATGAAAAATACCCAAAATAAACTTGCAATTGAGATAACATCAGATGTTTCGACAAGGGATGCTTTTAACACCATGTGAACGGCTGCTGCTACTGGAGATCTTGATATGGCAAGAAGATTGCTCAGAAGAGGTGATGAACCTTTTAAGCCATCAGCCCATGATTATGGTACTCCGCTTATTTTTGCAGTCAAAGCTTTTGAGAAATTCAAGCAAAAAAAAGAAAAGGAAAATAGACAAATCAAAGATGTGGGAAAATTGGCTTTACAAAAAAATAAAAGCTCAAAAGAGATTGAGGATTTTAAGAGAAAACAGATTTTAATGATTAAATTTTTACTAGATTTAGGAGCAAGATCTGAAGAGCAAGATAGATCGGGGAAGTCTGCTTTAGATTATACAAATGATGAAAAATTGAAAGAAGTTCTCACAAGAGTTACTGGTATAGAAGGAAGCCAAGCGAAAGCTGGCTTTAGAGATGATAACTATAAGGCTGGATCTTCAGCTGGCGATCAAGGATATGGTCATAATCTTACTTCAAAATATGATACGCAGGATAGAAATCCTTTGAGATCTACCACAGAGCAAGGCTATCAAGATAAAACTACTAAAAAGCCAATTTCTATACTTGAAGATAAAAACACTCTTAGTGCCCCTGCATATGAATCTTACAGTAAAACTACTCCAAAACAAGAAGAGAAATCAAATTTTGATAGATTAGCTAAAGCTGCACATGATGAGTATGATGATGATTTTGAAAGGGAAGATGACACTAAACCAAAAGCACACCACGCTCTCGCTGATTCATCACACAATTATCAAAGTGATTTTCATCAGGCAAAATCACCTTCCTATGAAGATCCTTCAAAAAGGAATGTCAGGCAAGATAATTTTTCATCTTCTACTAGCTCTTATCAAGATCCTTTTGTTCGGGCAAGGAATACTACAAATGAAGCACCTTCAACTGGAACGAAATCAAATTTCCCTTCTTTTACGAAATCTATCTTGACAGATAAAGATAGTGATTTTTAAATGGTTCGTTAATTTAAAAGTTATTATTCTTTTTCATATACATATAATTATAATGCTGATTTTATTTAGTTTATATATGGAATATATTTCATCTTTATTAAAATTGACTCTCAGTTATGTTTATAACCAATTTACATTAATATCAAAAATGACTTTTTCAAATATAAATGCGTATTGATTTAATTATTTTAAAAATATCCAACAAATTTATATATAAAAATAGTCATTATCTATCCCATCACTTTAAGCTTTAGCAGGATTAATTTTCATATTAACTAAATAATATGTTTGATTATCGTTTAAACGGATAGCATGGAGAAAAACACTGCTTCTGACCATTTTATAAAAATTAATTTTTCTTTGTGAGGTTTATAATATACAAACTCTCATGAATTCAATATACATTTTTGACGATTTTTTTTTTAATCTATTAGAATTTCGGTTTTTTCATACGCATATATAATTAATAAAAATGGGCTGCACAGACAGTAGAGCTGGGCTAGGAAAAGAAGAAAGCGCAATTGTGGAAATGGAGGAAGAGCTTCAATACCATTTAAACAGATGCAAAGCTATTGATTTTTATATTCGCAAGTACTCATTCAATGGGGAAATCAATCCTGAACAATGGAGAGATATAGTTAATCACTTGAATCTGAAGGTAGAAAATACTGCTCAAAACCCCAAGGCTGTTGACTTTTATTCCTCGTTTAAAGGAAGAGAAGGAAGGCTACCTTTAAAGCCAATGCTAGTTCTTGGAGTTTTACTTGGAGATGGGTCTTCTGAAGAGAAAGCACGACTACTTTTTGAAGCTCAAGATGTCAGAAACACTAAAAACCTTCTAAAAGCTGATATAGATGAACTAGTTGATTTAATGGTAGACATTGCTGTTGAAAAGCTTCCGACCTTGATAGTAACCAACCCACAAATCAGTGAAGAAGAAATTAGAAATTACGTGAGTCAGCTTAATCGTCATATTGATAGAGCTAAAGCTATAATTTCCAAAACGTTCATTGGCGAAGAAACGACGATTACTTTGGCCTCTTTTGTAAAAAATTTTGCAGATGATGCGAACAAAAATTTTTTGACTCCTAATGGTTTGAGAGTATTCATTTGGAGATTAAAGCCACTTGAATTTAAAAGTAGCAAATCACATGAAGAAACAAAAAATGAGGCTGAGAAAAAAGAGAAAAAACAAAAAAGCTCTTCATCATCATCGGCGTCAAGCAGTTCTTCTGATGAAGAAAAGAAAAAGACAAAAATTGAGGAGGTTGAGAAGCCAGTTGAAGCTCCTCAAACATGAGAAGTAGCAGCTTAATTAGCTTAAGATATACTTTAATTTAACTTAATATGAATATCTTTCATTTTAGATTAAAGTAATGTGAAATACATGATTCTGAAGAAATACACATTGAGTATAAAGCTTAACAAATTTAAAGTTTATAACTAATATGGATGGAGAACGAGACTATGATTATATGTTCAAAGTAATTATTATTGGTGAAAGTGGCACTGGCAAGTCTTGTTTGCTTCATTATTTGATCGAGAATCGTTTCAAAAGAAATCCGAATCATACAGTCGGTGTAGAGTTTGGTTGCAAAAGATTGTCAATAGGCGATAAACAAATTAAGCTGCAAATATGGGACACAGCTGGCCAAGAAAGGTTTCGAAGCGTAACGAAAAGTTATTACAGAGGCGCTGCAGCGGCACTAGTTGTTTACGATATTACAAACTCAGAAAGTTTCCAGAAGCTTACTTCTTGGATCAATGACGTTCGAACATTATCAAGACCCAATATTTCACTTATTGTTGTTGGAAATAAATGTGATTTAAAAAGTTCCAGAGCAGTAAGTGTTGTAGATGCTTCTTGCTTTTGTCAAGAACAAGAAGTTCCGCTCATAGAAACTAGTGCTGCTACAGGCGAAAATGTTGAAGAAGCTTTTATGAAACTTGCTAAATCAGTATTAACAAAGCTTGATAATAAGCAGCTTGATCATGTGCAAGGAATTCAGCCAGGGCCAGGAAGGCTGTCAGCAGTTCATGATAGGTCTTGTAGTTGTTAATCTTTATAATTTGATTATTAGAATAAGAGAATTATTATGGAAGTCTATGAAAATTTTGAAGGAGAAGGAGAAGAAAGAAAGATCATAAAGTATGTATATCATTATGCCTATTTGGCTGCTTCAGTAGTAATGATCATATTAATTATTACAGATTTGGCACTTCATGAATGATTTACTTATTGCTTCTGAAACTTTGGACTAGTTTATGCAAGCAGTTGAACTGGGAGAAAATTTTGAGGCTATGCAAGCTCAATATCTGATGTGAAAGACGATGCTTGCGGCTCTTATCAATCATATGTTGAATCAAGCTGTCCAGGGTTTTGCGGTCATATAGATAATTTTATAGGGGCTGGAGGAACAATGCTTGCATTTGGGATTGCAGCAATTATATTTAATCTTATTGCTATGGGGCTTGTTATATGACGAATGAGGCATCCAAGTTTCCGATTTGAAATAGCTTCACTTTTTTTTATAATGCCAACACTTCAGTATTTCTTAGCGTTTATTATATTTTATGGAGTTGCGGAAATGCCAGAAATAGAAGAGGTGCATAAGAGAGAATATATTAAAACTAATCCTCATGACTATGAAATGGGTGGAGGAATGATTCTTGCAATTATTATCATTATTTTACAATTTTCTCTAATGATTTACTCACTAATGATAACACGAAAAGCATTTTAAATGACCCCACAGACACAAATAAGTAAATATATATATTTAACCATTCTAAATTATATAAAAATAGTTTGATTATAAAATAGGTTTTCATTTCTTCATAATTAGTCCAGCTTTTCAATAACTACTCTATGAGTTATTTAATTTTTTTAAAATATCGACAATTTCCTCGTATATAATTTATTTCACTCCTCTAAAGCTAATAATTGAACTCGTGTCTGTTATTATCTCTGACCGACTAGTTTTCTACAGCCTTCATATGAATTTAGTGCATTACCAGTTTAGTTTCTTATAAGTAAAAAGAAAATATGAATCTTGTATGCAAATACTTTCATACAATCAATAAATGCCTACTAAGACATATTTATAAATCCAAGGAAATGGACACTAGCTATAGAATTGATGATGCTTATCTCCTAACCCCAGAAGCTAGAGAAGTGCTAGATAGGAAATACAGAATATTCCAGAGAATAACAGGTAACTTCCCAGTGTCTCTAGGAAAAGATGTCAGTAAAAAAGAAAGAGAAGAATTAGGCAACTCCAGTAGCACCTTAACCTATGGAGAAGTCGAATTTATCTCAATAGGAGAAATTTTTGAAACAATTAAAGCAAGATATGGAGCAATCCCATCCGGCGGAGTTTTCTATGACCTTGGATCCGGCACTGGAAAAGGTGTTATTGCAGGAGCAATGCTTCATAATTTTGATAAGTGTGTCGGAATTGAAATACTTGAAGGATTATATGGCGTTTCAGTCGAACAAAAGCAAGAGTATGACAACATATTCCCAGAAGAAGTCAAAAATAACCCTGATTTATTCAGCAATAAACCTGAAGTCGAGTTTTATAAAAATGATATGTTTGCTCAAGGGTGGTCAGATGCCACAGTGATTTTTGCAAACTCAACTTGCTTTGATCTTCAAATGATGGGAAATATTGCAGATGCGCCTGTAGCACCTGGAACTTGGGCTTTGACTTTGACCAAAAATTTCAATTCTCCAAAGTGGAGGATCTTTGAAAGCATCAGAAAAGTAATGAGCTGGGGTGAAGCAACTGTCTATATACAGCAAAGATTGCCATTAGAATAAAATCGTAGTTAAGTAGGAATTAATTCTATTAAGATAAAAGCGCAGTTTCATATTTATTATAGAGTAAGAATTTATCTTAAATTCAAAATATATAAGCATTGAATTAAACTTATATAGGCGATGTTTAGTTTGACACTTTAAAATTATTTAATTCTTAGATATAATGAACATATTTAAGGCTTACAATACATAGCATAAATAGGTGGGAAAAAATTGAAAGTGGATGGAATATCAAAATTTCTGAAGCTTTAATCAAATATCCAAATTGATAAAGTCGCTCGATTATGTTTTGTCTAGTTTAAAAATATTAGAAAAGTTGTCTCTCAGTTTTTGCTTTAATTAAATAGATATATTTCATATATTGTTTTCCAATCGAAAGACAACTAAAATTGAATCAATATTTCGTAAAAATTATTAGACTAATAGTTATAATTGTTTAATCAAAAAAGCTAGGTTTGGTGTGGATAGATCTCTCGCCATTTTATCCAGTTCCATAAATCGCCGGATAAAACAGCTATAAATAAACCAATAAATGTCTGAAGCTCAAGGTCATAATTCTGATGCATTTGTCAGGCCAGAAGTTACTTCTTTCTTTCATAAAGCAACCAACACTATATGCTATGTGGCTGCATGCCCAAACACTAAAAAATGTATAGTGCTTGATTCTGTAATGGATTACGATCCTATCGGCCACAGAACTTCTACAGAGCATTCGGACACTGTAATAAAGTTCATTAAAGATAACAATCTAGAGCCAGCTTATATAATTGATACCCATGTCCATGCTGACCATTTAACAGGGTCATTGATTTTAAAGGAACAATTCCCTGATGCTCAAGTTTGCATTGGGTTTAATGTAACTGTTGTGCAAGAAGTATTATCAAGAATGCTAAATTTAAGAGACTTAAAAAAAGATGGATCTCAGTTCGACCATTTATTTGCAGATAATGAAGAAGTTCAGGTTGGTGATTTGCGCGTTAGAGCTATACATACACCTGGGCATACTCCAGCATGCATGACTTATATTATTGGAGATGCTGTTTTCACTGGAGATACAATTTTCATGCATGATTTTGGAACTGCAAGATGCGATTTCCCAGGAGGATCAGCTGAAACTTTATATGAGTCTGTCAAAAAAATATTTATGCTACCTGATAACTATAGAGTCTTTGTTGGACATGATTACGGAACTGATTCAAGAGAGGTGGCATGGGAATCGTCAATAGGACTTGAAAAGAACGATAATTTGCATTTGAATTCTCAAACAGTGAAAGAAAAATTTGTAGAATGGAGAACTGGAAGAGACAAAACTCTGGCCTTACCAAGACTTATAATGCAATCACTTCAGGTTAATTTAAGAGCGGGCCACTTTCCAGCTCCAGAAAGCAATGGAATTTCTTACTTTAAACTCCCTATTAATCCAAGATTCTAATTATTACCATAATTAAAATATTCTAAACTAATAAAGTCTTATAACTAATTATTGAATTGCTGAATAAACTATTGAAAGTTATGTAAACATTTATTATGCTTTTTCATTTAAATGTCCGATGATATTGATACAGAAAATTGTTAGAAAGCCATATTCAGTTGAGAAGTACTATGAAAATTCTAATCTGGAAATATTTTGGGCATATTATTGATTTGGTATATCAAAAATGATTCACTGCCCTTTATATTCAAGTTCTTTTGGCAAGCTAATAATTCTTGATCAGAATTCTGTAGACTACTCGCCTGAATAATGTGAAATAGGCTATTTAAGAAAAATATATTTATCTTATGTGAACTCATAGGAATCATTGATCTCTGAATCTACAGGCAAATCATCTTCTTCCATCCCAAAGAAGAAATGCAATATTCCTGAGCATCCTTCAGCAATAGTTAAATTATTGTGGTGTTCTAGCTTAATTAACTTATCAAAGCATCCTGACTCTTCAAATAAAGCTGAAACCGGATTGATTCCTTCAGAACTTTCTCCACATCTCAGCAAATGTTCACTAATTAAAAGTAAATTTGTAAGGTATACTAAGTCAAGAGCCTCAAAGCCAATAGCCATAATAGAAAAAATATCAAAGCTTACAAGTTTTAGCTTTATATTGTTGCTTCCAATTTTTACGATATTCAGAAAAACTACACTTGCTTCTCTTTTTACTTCGAGGTTTGGATTGATTAGCGATTGCAAGGCAAATTGAATAATTTTGTGGTTGACAAGAGACTCACATTGAGCTTGAGTTCCTGCTGCAATATTGCTTAAAGTTCAGCAAAAATCTTTGAGAATATTATGATCATCACAGTTAGTCACAATAGAAAGCTTGTCTAGTATGCTTTGGTTTAGTAGAAATTGAGTTTGCGATGAAGTTCCTGAGCAAATAATTCCTAATACCTTAATGCTTACACCTAAAATATTTTGATTCTTATCTTCAAGACCAGCTAAAACGTAAGGTATGAGTCCAGAGTCTATGACTAATTGAATTTTTTCGTTATTGCTTGAAGAAATGCGAGCAATAACTGTCAAACACTCAAAGTTGATTTGTTCATCTTCCACTTCGAGCATTATTTTAATTCCACTTATCGCTGTTTGCAACATTATTGAGTCAAATAGCTCGATGCTTTTAGATAAATTATTCAAGCATCAGGAAACTAATCTAAGCAAAGACACTCTAATTGATCCAGCCCCTAAAATCATATCGTAAAGCACTTCCATTATTCCTCATTTTAGCATAATTTGTCGATACTTTTCACAATCTCCTGCTAAATTAGCAAAAGATCAGATAATATGTTCGTTAACTTCAACAGTTTTATATGAGATTGCTGAAATTAAAGTTTCAACCCCCTTTGCCTTGATAAATTTTTCTGCGTACTCATGTGTGCCTGCCAGAAGATTGCATAGGCATCAAGAAGATTCATAAATAATGTGCTCGTGGTATCTCAGATTTACAAACTTTAAAAGCAACTCTATAAATCCCATACTTACAATTAGATCAAATGGTGAATCGTCTGCCGACATTATAGTCCTTAAAATAGTCATAATTTCTAAGATAGTTTCATAAGATGTTTCTGTGCTAAGTATATCATGGATCATCATTAATTTTGCATCAAAAGTTATTTCTAAAGATCCCAATTCAGGGTATCGAGAAATGATATATTGAGAAATCTTAAAATCTTTTAATGCTCTAGATTCTTCTTGTTGAGTAACCTTAGCTCGTCTTTTAGAAGTATGAGATTTTCTCTTATCTCTTCTCATCTTTACAGCAAAATCCTTGTGCTTTCTCTGAATTTCTTCCTCATTAATTGACATAAGAAACGTATTGTTTCTTTGCTCAATTTTTGACATTTCACTTAATTATTATTTATATTTAAATTAACTCTGAATTCTTTGCTCTTATATTCTTAGAAAAAATGAAATAGGAAAATCTAATGTTTTTATTTTTAAAGCAAAAATTTAAACGAAGTCAAATCGAATTTGTTAATTCGCTCTTTACCCAATAAAACTCTCCTTTGGATTTTTAGAAATGTAATAGCCATAATCTAATAATATGTTGAGACTGCTCAAAAGACCTTTTACAGTGATATCGAAGGTCACTCCAGACCTGGGGCCATCTCAAGGACCCACCCCAAAATCCTACACTGTCTACGATCATACATATGACGCAATTGTTGTTGGCGCAGGAGGTGCTGGTCTTCGAGCAGCATTTGGTCTTGCATCTCTAGGATATAAAACAGCATGTCTCTCAAAGCTATTCCCCACAAGATCCCACACTGTTGCAGCTCAAGGAGGAATCAATGCCGCATTAGGAAATATGACAAAAGATGACTGGAGATGGCATTTTTATGATACTGTTAAAGGAAGTGATTGGCTAGGGGATCAGAACGCCATTCACTATATGTGTAAAGAAGCTATTGAAGCAGTATATGAATTAGAAAGCTATGGAATGCCATTTAGCCGTACTGAGGAAGGAAAAATTTATCAGAGAGCTTTTGGAGGCCAAAGTCTCGAATTCGGGAAAGGAGGCCAAGCTTATAGATGTGCAGCAGTGGCTGATAGAACTGGGCACTCGATGCTTCATACTTTGTTTGGAAGAGCTCTTGGATATAATTGTATGTTCTTTGTAGAGTATTTTGCACTGGATTTGATTATGGTTGATGGAGTCTGTAGAGGAGTCATGGCAATGAGCATGGCAGATGGGTCAATTCATAGAATGAGAGCTAACCAAACTATTCTTGCAACTGGAGGATATGGAAGAGCTTTTCAATCTTGCACCTCTGCTCATACTTGCACTGGTGATGGGCATGGGCTTGTTGCGAGAGCTGGATTGCCACTCGAAGATATGGAATTCGTTCAATTCCACCCAACTGGGATCTATGGAGCTGGGTGTTTAATCACTGAAGGCTGTAGAGGTGAAGGTGGAATTCTTAGAAACTCAGAAGGAGAAAGATTTATGGAAAGATATGCGCCAACCGCTAAAGATTTGGCTTCAAGAGATGTTGTGAGCAGAGCCATGACATTAGAAATATTCCAAGGAAGAGGAGTTGGTCCTAAAAAAGATCATGTTCATCTATATTTAAGCCATCTGCCTCCTGAGATCTTGCACTCTCGACTTCCAGGTATCAGTGAAAGTGCTATGATTTTTGCAGGAGTTGATGTAACCAAAGAACCTATTCCTGTGGTCCCAACTGTCCACTATAATATGGGAGGTATTCCAACTGATTGGAAAACTCATGTAATTACCATTGATAAAGATGGAAAAGATAAAATTGTTCCAGGCCTTCTTGCTGCTGGAGAAGCTGCTTGCGCTTCAGTTCATGGAGCCAACCGTCTTGGAGCAAATTCATTACTTGATATTGTGATTTTTGGAAGAGCAGCCTCATTAACCACCAAAGAAGAATTCCAACCAGGCCAAACCCAACCTGATCTCCCTCCTCATGCAGGCGAAGAATCAATTGAAAAAGTTGAACGTCTAAGAACAGCTTCAGGCCCATTAAGCACTGCACAAATCCGAGACAAAATGCAAAGCACAATGCAGCTTCATGCAGCTGTCTTCAGAATTGAAGACACCTTAAAACAAGGATGTGAAAAAATGACTGATGTCTGCAAAATGTTCAAAGATGTGAAAACCACTGATAGAGATCTGACTTGGAACTCTGATCTTATCGAGACTTTAGAACTTGAAAATTTGTTGACTTGTGCCAAACAGACGATTATCTGTGCTGAAAACCGTAAAGAAAGTAGAGGAGCCCATGCAAGAGATGATTTCAAGGACAGAAACGATAAAGAATGGATGAAACATACACTTTCATGGCAACAGAAAGTAGATGATGATGTTACAATCAAGTATAGACCTGTTATAACAGACACTTTGGATCTAAAAGAAATGCATACAATCCCACCTGCAAAGAGAGTTTATTAAGATTAAGGAAAATTAATCGTATTCTTATTTAAATCAGCGAAAATGATATAAGAGTATAGTTAGGATTGATATCCGTTATTTGCTTTATGTGATGAAAAGCCATTTATAATGAAATTCAGATAATTTACATTGTGCTATAATGAATAAAGCATCAATATAGTTGCATGGCATTAAATTTTAGTGATTATAAGATATCTATTTTCTATTGATATACTGCTCTGCAATTAAACTTTATATATATCCTAAGCAAACTTTTTCCTGATTTAGAAGAGAAAGAGCAGCTTGCTTTTAAGGGTAACGAACTTCAATATCCCTATAGAATCAGTTTTCGTTGTCCAAGACTACAAACTACATATCACATCTAAGAAACATTTTAAAATAATTTAGAAATAATCAAATTTCTAATTTCTTCTTTAAGGTGAGCGCACAAGAACTTTGATTAGATTAGTTAAAAACGTATAAAAATGGACTTAAGCCTTGCTATAGGTACTAACCTTTTCTTAGGAATCAGTGCATCTATGATTCTTTCCAAGCCAGATCAAAGTAAAATAATCTATGGCACGCTTATCGGCATAAATTTTGCTCTATTTACAATGAAGCTTTGGGAACCGAGCACTGAGTATATTTTTTTGACTCCCCATCTCGTTGAACTAATATCACAACTGCTAATTTTGGTGACTTTACCATTGTGCTTTGCCCAGAATCATTCCTGACATCAGCTTATTTTTTATTTAAGTGTTTTGACATCAGGGATTGGAAGCATGATAGGATATTCACTTGCAATCAAACATGGATTTCTACCTATTTTAGCATCTGTGCTAGATAAAATTGCCTTAGGCTTGACTTTTATAGGCCTTTGTGTGATAAATGTGATCGCTGCTTACGGTTTTTCTCAAATTTCAAATTTACTTATATATCCTTTTTATGAAAATATTATGGAACAGCATTCACTAGAGAGCGCTTTGATTTCGATTAATAATAACATCAAAAACATTTCTTATCAATATACATACAGAGGCCTCAATCCTCCTAAACAAATTAAACTCGCATTAAACGTTCTCAACATTGAAAAAGAAGATATTGAAGGAAAAATAATGAAATCTTGTAAAAGAGATTTAAAATGGTGGTTGGAGAGCTCAATATCTGTATTTTGTGGATGTCTAGGAATCGTTCTATCTTTAGCTATTATTTCTGGTCTTCTGGTGGTCTTGATTGAGCAAGCAATTTTATCAGAATGCAAATGGTCATGTGGCTTTGCTGCCTTTACAAGAACTAATCAGCTTTTATCAGAAGTTACAGAAGCATTGCCGATGATTTATATGCTATGTGCATTAGTTTATCTTTTTAATCTTTGCACTGGAATACGAAGCATATTACCATTAGTTGGGCCATCAGTAACTACTTCAAACGATTTGATTGCAATTGTTTTGATATTGTCTCTCGCTAACTATACAGCTCCTTTATTTTTACATCAACTATTTCCACTTATATCTAAATCGGAGACTCTACCTTTGGTATCATATTTTTCACATTGGGCTTTATGCTCTATTGCGTTCCTTCTTTCAATATATTGGAATTGCTTTAAATGCAAAGATAGGTCCAAATTGTAAATGAATGCTCATCAGTTAATTAGTTAAAAAATAATTATTAAGATTACCCTTTTTTTAAGGCAATTTACTTTCTATTATTTGAAGTAAATTATTTTTAAATAGATATATTTTTAATAATTAATTATAACCATTTATAATTAAAAACCTATTTTTAATGGTTCAAATATCCACTTGCATTATCGTCTTCAACATTTTCGAAAACTTCTTGGCTTCCATCTGGATATGTAATTGTTGTCTCTGTTTTTTTGAACTGCTTGCCATTTCTATTAATAATTGTAGTTTTAACACTCTGCCTGTATCCTTCATTTCTTACATAAACTGAATCTGATGAAGATGGGTTTGTTTGGGCTTGGCTTATATTGTATACTCTATCATTATAAGGCCTGCTTTCAAATAATCGATTTTCTGACTGATTTGAAGTAAAGAAATTATTAAATTGTCTTCCGAAAATCCGATCTTCATCGACATATCCTATTCTCGAATCACTGAAAATACTTTGACTATCAAAGTCATTTATTTGATCTGTATTAAATCCACTAAATAAATCGTCTCGGAAAAGATCTTCAAATGGATTTCGCCCTCCAAAAAAATTCCTGAAAATATCTTCTGCAGTTTGGAAATCAAAGTCTCTAGAATACTCAGAACTTGGCTCAGTCTCTGACTCCAGCCCAGCATGGCCATATAAGTCATAAATCCTTCTTTTATTCTTATCAGAAAGGACAGAAAAGGCTTCACTTACTTCTTTAAATTTCACCTCAGCAATATCACGATGATTAGGATTTTTATCAGGATGCCATCTCAGTGCCAACCGTCTATAGGCTGCCTTAATCTGAGAGTTTGTAGCATCCCTATTAATACTCAAAACTTCATAATAGTCGCGTTTTGGCATTTTTATTTTTCTAGCCAATCAAATATTTCTAAACATCATTATGATATCTAAAGCAAAGCAAGAGTTTAAGATAATAATGATTATTTAAATCTTAGGCTGAGGAGCTTCGTTAAGTTCAACATATCCTTGAGTTGCTATCTTTCCTCTTTCTTGAGTCTTTTGGGCAAAAATGACTTTATTCCCTTCTTTCCACATTTCAGTGACTAAAGTTTCACCTGGGAATACATGTGAGGTAAACCTGGCTGCAATACTCTTAAATTTGGTCACGTCATAATCGCAAAACTCCTTCAAAACAGCTTTACCTGCAATTCCAAATGAGCATAGCCCATGTAAAATTGGTCTATCAAACCCACCCATTGCAGCCATATTTGGATCAATATGCAAAGGATTTACATCTCCAGCAAGTCTATAAAGAATTGCTTGATTCGGTGTCGTCACATCAGTTGTGGCTTTGCATGGAGGCCTTTGAGGTACATTAGGGAGGCTATCTTGCAATTTTCCTCTATCACCAAACCCTCCAATTTTTCTAATAAACATTTTAGAAATATTTTTGCAAATTATTGACCCACTTTCGTCTTTGACATCACTAGAAAAAGTGACAAGTGCGCCTTTTACTTTGTCTGCAACATCAGCTATTTCACTAGTCATTGTTACTTGCTGTCTTTGAGGAAATGGCTTGAAAAACTCAAGTCTTTGTTCACCATGGAGAAGCATCATTGGATTGAACTCAGGCATTCCTGGACAAGAAACAAGGCCATCAAAAATTGCACCAATGCTTCCAATTGTTGCACCAAAGGTAGGTAAAACTTTAAAATTCTCAGAATTTTCGTAGGTAAATGCAAGCTCTTTGGTATCCATTGGATCTCTTGACATTCCAACTCCTAATGCATAGAGGATAGTGTCTCTTTCAACCCAAGATTGAGTTTGAATGCCTCCAATCTTGAACCCTCTTACTAAATCAGGAACAACTTTTGCTGGCTTCATTTATCCAACTAAATATGTCATCACCAGAGCTATCTCAATTTGAAAGTAATTATTTTTATTTGCTCACATTAAATTTGCTTGTAAGGTTTTATCCAAAATAGTTATTAAGATAATAAATTTTATGATCAGATTAGTGATTCGCATTATTTACTTTCATCTAATATTTTATCAGATATAAAAGTAATAGCACTTTTGAAGAAAAAATATTTTTCCTTGTAGTCAAATCATATTTTACATTTATACGTCTTTTCTGAGCATTTATACATCATAAATATACTCCATTAAAAGTGAGTCATTAATTTAGATAAATAAAATTAATAAAAAGATATTCACATGGGAATCAAAGATTGGTTCAATTTGAATAAAAAAGAGGAGAATGAAACTCTGCAAGTAGAAGGTAGAAGCTATTCTAGCTCGACGAAAATTTATTGTCTGCCTGATGAAGAAGGAATAACAAAATGCAAGAAAATCACTACAATCAGATCTCAATCTGGATCAGAACCCCCATCAGAAGAAATTATAGAAGAAGATATACCATATAATGAGAATTTCATGGATGGTCCTGAGTTTGATGAAATAAGTCAGCTAGAAGAAGGTCTTAGAAGGCTGCTTGATCCTTTTAGCCATTCTGGCAGAGATAGTGAATTTTTTAATAGGGAAAGACCTAGTCATGATGGATTATTTAGACATTTTAGAAATCCTCAAAGATTTAATGACCATCTTGATGAATTTTATCGTGATTATTCCAAAGATGAAAGCAAATCTATTTATGATGCATAAAATAATATCACATTATTTAAAATTTTTCTCGTATTAATTAATAATTCTAAAATTGATTTCTGATAGATATATTGCTGTTTTGCATATTTCAATGAATTCAGCTTTGGACTCAGCAAACCGAAGAATCATTCTTATTTTTTCATTATTTTAACTATAAGAAGATACTCATTTTAAATGGAAACAAGCATAAGAGACGATCTTGAGAGATTTTATCATGAGCAGTAATTTATATCCAGTGAAACCTATTTATCCAAAGAAAATCACACTCCAAAATTTGAAAATAAGCGACTGAAACAAAGTTTAAACCCAAAAGAAGACGAGTTTAAAAATCAAATTCCCAGCCTCGAATCTGAAAATCTTTCCTTAAAGCAAAGGCTAAAAGAACTCGAATTTAAATATGCTGAAGCTCTTCAAACAACCACA
Organism: Blepharisma japonicum; assembly: GCA_949751835.1. Classification (NCBI taxonomy): domain Eukaryota; phylum Ciliophora; class Heterotrichea; order Heterotrichida; family Blepharismidae; genus Blepharisma; species Blepharisma japonicum. The sequence continues at coordinate 166,140 of CATKHK010000072.1, read as the reverse complement.
ATGCTAGAAAAAGACCTAAAGCGAGCGATCATAGAGAACGAAAAGCTCAAAAGAGAAAAAGCTTATCTTGGAAATTTACTTGAAAAATTAGATGATAAAAGAAGTTTATCAACGCAATCTAATGATTATCATGACGAGTTCAAAACTTACAAAGACAAAGCAAATCAGCATATTGCAAATTTAATCGAAAAATGTGAGAGGCTGCAAGAAGAAGTGTTGCTTTATCAATCCAGAGATCAGCAATCTCAAACTTATAAAAGAAAGTTTGAAACGCTTGAAGAGGCTCTGAATAAGATCACACTTGAAAAGGATAAAAGAATAGCTACTTTGGAACATAAAATCAAAAAGCTGAGACACCAACGACATATAGAACATCATCACATGAATTCAAAAGGAGATATCTCTGTGATTAGTCATAGACATAGATCAAAAACTCCAGTTCCACCCTCAAGAAGCGCATCTCCATTGCTAAACTCACAAAATGGCAGGTCTTTTACTCCTGGAATTGATGGCTTAAACACAAAAATTATTAGTTTAGAGCAGTCACAAACTGAATATAGAAGGAAATTGAGAGCATTTTTGCAAGACCCGTCAATTCCAAAAGACGAAATTGAAAAACTCACCAAAATTCTCCAACAAAATGATGACAAATTATATGAAACTAAAAAGGTTCAAAAACAAATGCTCAGAAGTAGTATGAGAGCATTGTAACTTAATTATTTAATTTCCTTATATAGATGTTACAACAAAATTATCTTAAATTACGCGTACTTTTGCTTGAATTCAGTTTAATTCCAGCTCTGCTCTTATTTCTTGACAAAGATTGAAGCCCAGGTCTACTTTCTGATCTTGCCAAAGATCTAACAGTTCCAGCTACAGTAGAAATATGACTGATTACTGAACCTGGTCTTGAGCTTCCATATGCTTCTCTTGCTTCTTTCATTTTGTCATTAGACCTTAATAAATCAACGCTGCTTGCATTCCTTTTCCTCGATAATGGTTTTTCTCTGCTCAGCATTTTTACCAACTTTTCTTCGTATGGGCTGTGACTATGGGCTCTAGGCTCAAAAACTGGCTTTTTCTTGATTTTTCGATGGCCATGCTCACTAGGAAGAGGTGGCAGCATCATTTTATTGCTTTCAGATTCATGCAGTGCTGGCCGATTTCTCCAAGGCATTGTTTCGATTGAAAATGAAGGGCGCTGGTCATCGATGAAAGCAGGAAGTTCTTCGTCTTCAGGCATGCTTTGCTTGTAAGAGGGAGGACCAGCAAAATGCATATCTCCAGCTTCTCCATTATGGGGTGAGGAAGGATTTTCTGCAAAAGTATTTTGGCGGTAGCCAGGAGGTCCTCCAAAATTAGGATTTCCTAGGTCAGGATGAAGCGGTGACGAAGGGTCCTCTACAGGTGATTTTTGCCTATAATTAGGAGGTCCGCCAAATTGTAAGTAGTCAATTTCAGGTCTCTGAGGAGACGAAGGAGCTACAGGTGGTTGAAAGTTTCATTTTTGGGTAGTAAATTTAAATGTAGAATCTTCTGTTACACGTGGAGTTTCAAAATGTGGAAACTCATCAGTTTCTGAGTCTTTTTCACTAACAAGATCTCCAAATATCAAACAAATTGAAGCTAGAGCTTTTCTTTTTTCAATTACTTCTTTGGATAGTTTTTTATATTTTTCTTGGAGAATTGGCTGCAGGTTATCAAAACGATTGCATTTATCTGCAGCTCTTCTGGTGTCGTCAAAATTAAATTGATAGCTTGTATCGGCAGTTGTTGGAATTCTGCCAGGCTCATGATCTACTACGACTTCTTGCTCATCACTAAAAATTTTTGACTGATATTTCATGCCTCCATAATCTTCCGCACTTCCTGTCCCATAAGCAAATTTATTTACTTTTTCAGGAGGCTCCTCTTCTACTTCTTTTTCTTCTTCTGTATGAGTTTCTTCCTCAGTTTTAGTTATTTCTTCTTCTGTTCTCTTTATTTCTTCATCTGTTGTCTTTATTTCTTCTTCTGTTTTCTTTATTTCTTCTTCAGTTTCTCCTATTTTATCAAGATTTTTATTTTCTTCATTTTCATCAGGATTTTTTGGAGAATTTGAAGTTTCATTTATTTCAACAGGAGGCACAACCGGCTCTTCAGCCACTTCAAAGAGGCTGACAAGAGTATTTGCTGGATTTTCAGCTTTATCATCCAGATTACTGTCAGGTGCAATAGCTTCTAAAGTAATCAAGTTAACAGGATCTTCATCTTCACAAACAATACTAAAATCCTGAAACTCGATTTGGAAGCTTTGATCTATTGACATATTGCTTGTGTCCATAGAAATGCTTCTAACTGGAGTTTGGCACGAATTAAGTGGTACTTTTGAGTTGTCTAAATCATCAAAGTAAGTTTGATCTTGGGATATATCTAACAGCCTTAAAGGATCTTCTTTTAAGACTGGCCTTCTACGATATCTTTTGATATCCTTAGGCGTCAAGCTATATATAGTATGAGGAATTTCTTGGAGGCATGTCATTTTGAACATACATAAAATTAGCCAGCAAATTAATCTCATTAAATAGCTTATTCCAATCCCTATAAGGAACTGCAAATAAACGACTTGCAAGTCTGCAGTTTTTATTGATCTTGCAAGCCAAATACTTCACACTGTAATTCCAGTCAAAATTAGGCATAAAAAAATACTGAACCGGTCATAAGAAAAATTTCTTGTTAAAACTGGGCTTGATGGGTCGATATATTGAAGATCAGAAGCTCTCTGAAACGCTTTAAAAAATATAGGTAAATAAATAAAATACAAAATAAGCATAACTGATGTGCAGCCAAAACCAATTAAAACTGCATAAGCAATATTAAAGTTTCCAAAATCACAGTAATCTGTAATAATTTCGTTACTATTCCAAAGAATTAACAGCTCAATTGAAAGGAAAAGAAAATGCGAACTTCTTGGAATTTCTACTTGGATTTGCTTGTAAAATGCAATACCAATCGGAGGAAAAAGATTTTTAAAAAGAGTTCACTTCTTGGGGATTTTGTACAGTTTAGGATAAGTCAAAGCAGATTCAAACAGATGATATGAAAAAACGTCGCGTAGCAATTTTACATGCAATGCTGATAAATACGCTGAGATGAAGGAAAAAATAATAATAATCGCAATTGCAATTCTCGCGTAGTCCCATTCTTCCATTTTAGTTTCATAATTTCATTTAAGGTCATTTCAAGAAATAACTATTGGTCGAAGCAGATGACTTGAATTAAATTAAAGAAAAATATTTTTACTCTTTATTGGCTCTGCTTTTTTTCTTTGAAAGTCTATGGAGCCCGACACTCAGCTCATCGTTTTGTCGAAACATCGATTTCTTCCCATGAATGGGCTTTTCTTCTTTTTCTTCTTTTTCTTCTTCTTCTTCTTCTTCTTGCTCAGCTAGCAAGTTATAAGAGGGCATCACATCATCCTCCATATTCTTCAACTGCTTGCTTTGACAGTCGTTTTTTACATTTTTCTTCATATAATGCTGCCAATTATCTACATTCTTTCTAGCTTGGCCATATTGTCCTTGTTTGGCTAGTTTTGCCGTTTGCACTTGGACATTTCTTGCAAGGACTTCATAGTCTGCTTCTTTCATGACTTCATCTTTGTTATCAGTCACTTCAACCATTTGAGTATCAACAAGTACACATCTCATTCCATTCATTTTTCTGTGCTCAACGGCAACTTGGAAAGGAATTTTCTCAATGATTTCGGTATTTTTCACAGTGTATTCGAATGTAAAAAGAGTTTCATCTGTCACACTTCCGAGATTTTTGACTAAACGAGTGCCATATACATTTTGGGGATCTTGATTACGAAATTCAAGGCCCTTATGAAGATTCACTGTTATCGTTACATTGAAAGCCAAAATTTGTTGTGCTAAAATATTCGCAAAGTCATTTGATAAGTTTTGAGGATCAACTTTTGTAAGATCACCACCTGTTTCTTCAACAATAGAACTTAAGCAGTCTAGCCTGCATTCTTCCCCTGCTATAGAAATCACTGATATCCCTACACCATTTCCTTTTGCGAGTTCAGAAATCTTAGAGTAGAATGACTCAGCTAACTCGATTTCTGCTTCAGTCTCTAAACTTCCAAGGCCAACATTTGCTATTCCGTCTGTGCAAATTATTACTTTTGATCCTTGCCCACCCTGACATGCTAAGCAGACAGAAGCTAGTAAAGCTGGACCAAGAGCAGTTGGCCCCGTTTCTTCAAGAGCCAAAAGCCTTTCGCATAACTGATTTTTGCTTTCTCCGATACTTTGTGAAAAAAGTTCAGCATGCTTATGATTCATTAAATCTACAATATTGTCATAATTAGAAAGCCTATCCCCAGTAATGCAGATTTGTGAGCTTCCGTCGCCAATCACATTAACTTCACCATTAAAAGTGACTATTCCGATCTTTCTATGAGGAGTTCCTCTTTGGAGCTCAGTTAGCTGATATTCAATTGCAGCTTGCAAGCATTCCAATCTAGACACGTAAGTAATGTTTTTGTTTTCCCTCGGCATGTACTGTGGCCCCATATTTCTTCCTATTTGTTTTCTCAATTCTTCAAGTTTATTTGTTTTAAGTTGTATATGCCCCATGACTGGCTGAGTTACACACATAGATCCAGAAATGTCAATGCAAAAAATAATTGTTGAACTATCATCTAGCCCTTGAATACCTTCAGCAACCTGTTGAGGGGACTCTATTACATAAACCAGTTTGCTTTGAGTCGGAATTTCTTCTTGTTCAACATGAACTCTATTCTCAAAGCTGCAAAACTCACAAATTCAAGCTTGCTCTTCAGATGCTACCAAAGGAAATAGCTTGCTAAATGAATTGAACAGTGCATTACAATTGTGACAAAAAATTGGCTCCCCAGTCGCAAAATCGTTTACTTTTCCAAGTTCTTCCATACAGATCTCTACTATATTGGCATCAAGCCCAGGAACCTCTTTATCCTCTTCAATAGGCTGAGGCAATGGTTTTTTCTTTGCAGGAACTGGAGCCTTTACAGGGTCTTTTTTCACTATTTTAACTGATTTTCCTTTCAAACTGTTATTTATTGATGAGCCAGGAAGATTTGGCTTCTCAGGTAAAGGCATCTTTTTTAGTCCAGTCTTTTGGAGTGGTTTGGGTAAAACAATTTTATTAGAGGTGGGCTTAACTGTAGAAGCTGGAGCATGTTGATTTTTTTTCGATGGAAACTTAATTTCTTCTTCAGCAGGTTTATTTAATTTGATTTCTTCTTCTGCAGATTTATCTAATTTGATGTCTTCGCTATCAATTAACCCTGTCTCTTCAAGAGCTGCTTCTTCAATCATAGGAAGTTCTTCTTTCTTTGGAATTTGTTTTTCTTCCTCCAATGAGTTTTTTGCAATCTCACGGCTTACATATACTTTTTTGGTCGCTAATTTCATCATCAGAACTTATTAATATGGATCCCAACCAATTCTAATTTCCTGTGCTAAAAGCTTAAATTTAAGTCTTTGTTGATTTTCAATATCACTTATTTTATTTACCCTAGAACTACAGACTTATTGCCCTCCAATATTATTAAATAAATAATCAGTTTCAAATGGCATCTATTATTATTTTTAAAGGTGGAATTTAAGAGCTTTTAAGATTCATTTCCTATATTTTTGCTAAATATTTTGCCGTTTTTCATATTATTAAGTTATCAAATATAGATTTAAAAAATTCTAGTATTACAGAAGAGTTTTAATTGAATTTATTAAGATAGAGTCCATCAATAAAGACCTAAATTAATCTAAAATATAACTCTTCATATGTTTTCACATTTGAAGGGGAGATTTCAAATAATCTACAAGAGGTAGCTATAAAATGATATAAGTATATGAGCAAAAAAGGGATTATTCTCTTTGCTACTTATCTAGGACTTTTTGCAAATGCTGTAGTATATACAATTATCATACCTTTCGGGAGCAAGATGGTTTCTGCCTTTGGGATGGCCAATGACAGAGATTCAACAGGCACATGGGTTGGAATCTTGACATTTGTATTAATGTTTGGAAGGACAATTGCTTCACCTTTTTGAGGAATTATTTGTGATAAATGGGGAAGAAAACCAGTTATGATAGTTGGAACTCTCTCAAATGTGATACTTTCTCTAGCATTTGGATTTTCAAGTAGCTTTATATGAGCATTGATGGTTAGATTTTTTCTGGGAATTATGACTCCGTTGACTATGGTTGTTAAGACCTTACTTTCAGAGCTGTGTCCCGGAGAATCAAATGCAATTGCTTGACAGATTGTTATGTGGCAGCTGGGATTAATTGGAGGCAATATAATTGGAGGATTGTTGGAAGATCCAAAATCATCAGGATTAATTGATAGTGGAATTTTCGCAGATTATCCTTTTCTATTGCCGAACTTTTTTGCAGCAATGATGTCTGCTATTGCATTAGTGCTTCTTGTCCCTTTCTTAGAAGAAACTCTTCAGAAAAATAATAATGATGAATTATCTTTAGTTCAGGGTCGTTCATACTGAAAAATTGTGACAGATCCATTGGTCAAGAGAGTAGTGTCAGTCTATTTTATCTTATCAGGAAATTTGACAGCTTTTCAAGAGCTTATTTCTTTGTGATGCTGAGCAAGCATTTCTAAAGGCGGCTTTGAAATGAATCCAAGTGAAATAGGTATGATCTTAGGCATAAGTTCCACCATCTTATTACTTTTTCAAAAATGCAGTTATAACTGACTTGTTGATCACTCAGGACTTGTATCAATTTGTTCGCTTTCATTACTTTTTGCATCTCCATTTTTGATGATTATGCCTATTGCAAGCATTTTCAATGAATATCTTTGATTAAAATGAATTTCTCTTACATGTGTATGCATGGCTTGATACTTTGTTACTTTTATATCAAATACTTCAATTATGACGATATCCAACAATTGTGTTATATCTAAAGAGAGGGGAAGGATGAATGGCATTTTTATGTCAATGGGATCACTTGCAAGATCAGTTTCTCCTTTATTTTTTGGTTTTTTATTTGCAAAATCAATTGAAATTGACTGGATTTTCCCTTTCGACTATGCCTTATCATTTTACTTAATGGCTATTTTTTCAAGCATTGGATGAATAATTTGTAAACAGCTTCCAAAAACTTTGAATTATCCTCTTGAAACTGTCAACTCTGATAAAACCTATACAGAATTAACTAGATTAAATGAAAATTAATCACATTAATATCTTATTTTGAATAGTGTTTTAAAGATCTCTAAGTTTTTCTTAACAGCTACAAAGGTTCCTGGTCTACCTTCAACTTGACAAGAAAGGTCTCCTAATGAATGCTCTAAATTTTTAAACACACTGTTTATATTGGAGAAACTCTCCTGAAGAAGCAAATTTTCCATCATATTTGCTATTAATTTGCTATATTCCATCATAATATCTGCTTCATACTCTGTAAACGAAGTCCCGTCAAGTTTATCTATAATCTCTATGACTGCTTTTGGTAGACCTTCTGTTTCTTTGCCGTTTAAAGGAACCGCTAAGATATTTTGTGGGAAAGTGCCGCATGGATCATCAATTTCTTTCACGAATCTTTTGTCAGAAATGACATCATTACAAATTACTGGCATTTTTACATTTGCTGTATAGCCTGCAATCCCTCGTTGACTTGGAAATATATCTGCAGCCCTTAGGAGTCTATTTGAAGCCTTCCTATATAGTTTTCTGTTATTATTATCACATAAAAGTACAGTGGCTCTTGATGTGTGCATCATTTTTGGAAGATTTTCTTCCAAAACTTGTATGAAGTCAGTAATCGAAACTTGTTTTATCAGTTCAGAGCATGAGCTAAGAGTAGTTATCAATGAGGTTTTTTCCTTCCCAAGCTCATTTTTCGCTTGCCATTTCGAAATGAACATTGAGAAGAGCAGTAAAAGGTTGCTAAATTCTCGCTCGTGAGAAATTTCAGCAGTTTTTCTGACTGCTAATAATATTCCAAGATTTTTGTCACTTTCGTCTACAATCATCCCAGCTTGGAATGATCTCACTTTCATACCAATTGTTGGCTCTATCCTAGCATCAAACTCTGGCTGGCCTTCAATTGCTGATTTTGTTCTTTGGTTATGTGAAATTAGACTTAAAATTGTATTTTTTACAGCCATTTCACATTTCACGCCATTTGAATAAGTGTAAAACTTTGATCGTTGAGGATTTATATTGAATAAAAATACCCCATCAGCATCTATATACTTTTTTGATTCCTCTGATAATAATTTAAGTCCCTAGATATAATTTACGCTATCATAATTTGTTGCTTTAGTCGCCATATCTACAAGCTCTTCTAAAGTCCTATGAAATTTCAAAATTTTCGGTTTTTCAGTTGGAGATTTTATTTCCCTTTGCTTTATTTTAGGCGAAAAGCTGGGATTGCTCAAATACTTTGTAAGGTCGTTCTAAATATATTCTACACTGAGTTTATTTTGAGTTTCGATTGAAACCAGCATATTGGCAAGCTCTTTGTTTTCTTCTCTTAGCTTCTCAGATGCTGACCTAAGACCTGCGATTTCTTCATCTTTAAGATAAAGCTGCCTTGACATCACTTGGAGAATTGCATCATCATAACTATTTCCTATATGTGACTCATTTAAAGTGTTTATCAAACTCGTCAAACTATCTGCAGTGACTGTAAGCTCTTTAAGTTTTGATATAATAAAGCCGTTTAAAGAAGCGAGAACATTGGGCACTTTCAAAATTTCAAGAATAAGATCTCTATGTTTTTTCAGTCATACAACAGATTCATGCTTATATTTGATTTCTGAGAGCAAGTTTTTATACCCTGGAGACATATCATTTGATGCCCCAACAAAAACTTCTGAAGGCTCAGTTTTAACGTTGTTGCTGAAACGTGCAGTTTGGTTTTTTCTGTCATCAAGAGTTTTGAGTGGCTCATAAAGTGAATAATCACTTTGATTCCTTGATGTTTTGCTTATTGATTTCTCTGATTTTCGAGTCACTAAATGGCAATTACATCTGTATGCAGCTAATGGCAGAGGCTTTTGTCTTAAGACTCTTGAGGTAGAAGAACTTCGTAGATCCATTTATTAAATTAGATGTTACAATATCTAAGAGCGCTTGCTTTCTTCGCTTTCCGTGCATACAGAATCACTTTCTGAGCTCGAAGAGCTGAAGGATTCAGGCTGCACATTTTCAAGCTTTAGGTTAGGGATAAAATCTGGTTTAGGAACTGGTTTTAGAGGTCCTGAAACTATCAATTCTTCTTCAGACTCATTTTCGGGCTTTTCTTGGTCACTTTGCTTTTCAATTTTTCTTCTTTTCACGACATCTTTTTCATAGACTTCTTCAACTGGATACCCTCGTTTTTTCATGGCCATGATCAGCTTGAGCAGCTTCTTCTCTTTTGATCGAAAACTTTTTAATTCTGCTTTCATCTGTTTGCAGATTTCAACAAAATTCTTGTTTTCTGCTATAAGATATTTTCAGGTATTTTCATCTTTAGGTATTCCTTCTACATTAGTATTTGAGATAATAAAGAGCTTTTCTTGCAAATCTGTATATCTTAGTTCATTATCATCAAGTGATCTACTTAATTCAGCGTTTTCTTTTGCCAATTTTTCCACCTTTCTATATACAACTTTCCTTTCTTCCATTAATTGCTTGATTTTCTCATTTGCTTCATCAATTTCTTGCTGAAGTGGTGTTGTCGAAAGCCCAGCCTTCAAACTATAGGAAACCCATTCTTCATAGGCAGTTTTGATTTTTCCTAAAATATTTGCATAAGACTTATTCTTTTCTATGACTTCCGCAAATATTTTCTGATAAATCCCAAATTTGTCATTAGACATAACGCAGATCGAATCTCTTTGAGAAACCAGCTTTAAATTTTCGATTAGTTTATTTTCCAATTCTTGAGCTCCAGCACAGCTTATGCCAGTCTGATTAGCAGGCCGCTGCGAGTCCTGTGTAGGAGCTGTTAGAGAGGTAAAGGACGTATTGAATGAAACATTTACGCTGGCATGATTTCTTGTTCTTAAAATTTGAGGCTGATAAGGCTCAATGAAACTTTGAGACTGCTGGTGTGGTAAATTTGTGTGAGAAACAGATTGGTTACTTCTTGAATTTTTGAACTTTAACTGAAGCGAAGAATTGGATGCATTTTTCTTTATTTGAGGAGAACCCACACGAGTTTTTGTGGAACTTCTTTCGTTTTTATTTAGAGCTGATGATGATCTGGCCCTGGATAAAGAGGTGTTTTTTCTGTAGGGAGAATCATAATGGACGCTTGCAAGTTTATGATGTTTGGATGAGTGCTCAATATGAGGCTTGATTATTATAGGAGCTTGCTGATTTGATACAGAAGAAGCCGAATGGCGGTTCTTGGATTTATGGATCTGGAATGGCAGTAAATCTGCTTGAGTTAGATCTGGCAATCGTTTATGTCTAGACATAAATTTAATGTAAATTACAACATTTCTAGTTTAACAATATAAATTCCTCTATCTTGAAATAAACACGTAGTAATAATTAATGTTTTTTTCATTAATCCTTGGAAACTTACTAGCTACTTCTGGCTTAAATTTAAACTTTGACCTTGATGGCCTGAATTCGACTGAAATATCAGAATTATCTTATCAAGCAGCTGAAGATATTTTGTATGATTACTCACCTCAGACAACAGATCTATCTAATTTAATTTATTTTCTTGAATATTCAGCAAACAATAGTAATGCTGACGCTCTAAGAGAACTCGGAGAAATCTGACTGTTTGGACTGCCAGTTGCTCCTGAAAACCCAAGCCGTGACAAATTTATTGATGATAAAGGAAAATTTAATAGAAATGTCGGCAAAGCAATAGATTATTTTCAAGAAGCATTTTTACTTGGAGACGCAGATTCAGCATTTTATCTTGCTTTCTTACTGCAGCAGACTTTGTTGATTTCTGACTTTGATGAATTTTTTACAGAAGTTAAAGATATTCCTTCAACAATAGATAGTCTTTACTCTGTGGGTTTATCAAGAGATTCTTATCTTGTTCAAAAGTCATTGTTATCTGCTTACAAACAATGCATAAGTTCATATGAAATCACTACTCCCAGCTTATTAAACTTAAATATTTCTCACCCTTTCTATTCAGCTCCACTATTCAACAAAATGGATTGTGGAGGAAGCTGCGAAGATTACGGAATCTATGCTATGGATGCTGCTGAAGAAGCTCTTGAATATATAAAAGAAAATGGAAGAGAAGAACTAAATCTTGGAAGACTGGATCTTGAGCTTAAAAATATGTACGGCGAAGAAACTGAGAAAGCATTACTTTTGGCAACGATGAGTATAAAGGAAGCAGATCACTCGCGTGGATATCTAAATTTAGCTGATAATTATATGTTTGGGAATCCTCAAATTGGTATTGAAAAAGATTATGAAAAAGCGATTGAGCTCTACCTCACTGCAGCTTTTTCGGGCAATGTTGATGCGTATGATGTTCTAGGCATTATTTATTCACAAGGGATACATACTGAAAAAGATATAGATGCAGGCTGGAGTTATCTTGAAAAAGCAAAAGAGCAAGGATCTGCTCAAGCTTATAGTGCTATTGGATATCTATATTATAATGGAGATGGTGTGCCAGCTGACAAAGCAAAAGCACTTGACTATATAATGACAGCAGCTGAAAAAGGCAACCCTGAAGCTATGAATAATTTAGGAGTACTTTATGCCAAAGGAGAAGGGGTTAGCCAAGACTACTTTAAAGCTGCCCAAATGTTTTCAGCAGGATCAGTAGTTGGGCATGCACCATCAGTTTTCAATTTAGGATTAATGCAATTCAAAGGACTTGGAACCAAAAAAAATTGCAGATTAGCTTTAGACCTATTTGATAAGGTTATTGAAAGAGGAGATTTGGCAAAAATAATATTAAATGCATATTCATTTTATAGAAATGGGGATATAGAAGGAGCTTATTTGTCTTATATGCTAGGGGCAGCTCTTGGGTTTGAAAATGCTCAGTTAAGCGTAGGGTATATGTGGGAAAAAGGAATGGTCAACCTTAAGTGCAAATACGACAGGGATTATTGTGCAATGAGCTATTATGCAAAGGCTGCTCAAATGCATCAATCTGAGTGAGCGTTTTATAAGTTAGGCGATAGGCTTTACTATAATAGCAGAAATGAATCAGACTATGCAGAGGCTTTTAAATATTATTCAGATGCGAAAACTATACCTGAAGCCATTTTTTCAAAGGGGTATATGCATGAGTTTGGGATTGGAGTAGAGAGAAATGAAACAAAAGCTGAAACAATATATGAAGAAATCATCAGGAAGTCCAAAAATGGGCAATATGAGCGAGACTCGTATTACCCAGCGCAAATCGCGTTGTATTCAATAAAATTGAAGAGGCTATTATCTCAAGTTCCATTTCTTGATAACCTTGTTGAAATGGCCTATAGTATAATCAGTTAGTTTGAATTTATAGATTTAAGTACTTCTTTTGCATTTTCCCCTAATAAATTATAATATATCTCGTAGTTGTTAATCGATTGAGCTTGAATTTGGAATATGGACAAGTAATCGTTGCCATATTTCAATTAGATTGGCTTTGTCTTTTATATATAAAGGATCTAAATATAAATTAAGAAATAAGAAACCATTTATTTAGAGTTCGAAGAATGCATTTTATTCTTATTTAAAAGCTCTAACTTCTCTAGGTGTTAAACCATCAACCTTCAAATCTTCAGTTCTACATAAAACTTACAGGTTACACCAGAAGTCTTCCACTCTTTGTCTATGTTCAGGATTTTCAGAGTCCAATTTAAGCCTGTCATGGTATTCAAAGCTTGGATGATCAATCATCTAAATAAATTTTACTTCTTGTGGGATTCCTTTACCTCTCCACATAAAAACGCCCATAACTTCTAAGCTCGGCTCATCTCCATAGACTCCAAAAGTCCCGAAACAATATCTGCGCAAAGCTTCCATTCTTTGCAAAAATCCGTCAACAGTGTTGCAAGTGATGTAAATTTTTTCGCACTCTCCTTCAAGTTTTTGATATCGCAACCACCAAAGACTCCAGCCATTTTTGTCATAAGTACGCCAAAATTCTTCCATCACACTTCTTCTATCCTTTGTGTTAGAATATAACTTCTTGAATGAATCGAGTATAAATGGAGATTCTGGAAGAAGCTCTAGAGTAAGTAAGTAAAATATGCTTAGTATCCCTACCCTAATTAGGCCCACTTCAACATCACATCACTTCAACATCAAATCACTTCAACATCACATCGCTTCAACATCACAGCGCTTCAAAATCACATCACTTCACGATAACATCACTTCACGATAGCATCACTTCATCATAACATCCCTTCAGCATCACATCACATCACATCACTTCACTTCAACATCACATCACTTCAACATCACACCATCATCACATCAACATCTCATCACTTCAACATCACATCAACATCACATCACATCGCATCACATCAACATCACATCAGCATCTCATCGTCATCCACTCCAGCTTCACAGGCCAACAGGCCAACAATTCTAAATTAACGAAGGTAGGTTTTCCTTCCTTCCGCCTCAATTCCGCTGCGACGACCTCAGATAGGCCTGCCTCGCAGGGAATCCAGCCCTTCCTCCGGACAATCAGCATTCTGATCATAGAGTCGCCACCAGCTGACTCCCAAGGCCGCCCACCCCATACGGCAGCTCAAGGCATGCTAAGGGTTAGAATTAAAGAGCCTGAGCTTTGGTTTAGCCCAGAAGCGACTTTTGCGATCAAGGTGGTTCGTCGTCGCAAAGGACCTATTTCGTCGCCACCACCATATTAATTGTGAAGCTCTAGAGGATTCTTTCCCTTTGGTTTTGGCTCGCTTTCTTCATCAACGACTTCCTTTTTAACTTCTTCCTTTTTCTTTTCTTCCTTTTTCTTTTCTTCCTTTGGCTTTTGCTCAGCTTTAGGTTTTGCTTCAGCTTTTGGCTTTGGTACTGCTTCTTTCTTTGGTTCTTGCTTTTTCTTTTCAGCCTGAGGTTTCTTTGCTTTTCCTTCTTGCAGTTGAAGCGGAGTCTTACAAAGTTTGGCATTCCCCCAAACTGATTTAAAGTGCGGGAGCTCAGAAACTCTTGTAAACAATTCTACCACAGATTTAATGCTTTTGCGTTGGTTTTCATCTATTACTGCTCTAAGTGGATAAACGAGTGCAGAAACTAAAGAAATATCAGCAATAGTAAGCTCATCACCACAAAGATACTTGTGTCGCTTAAGAAGCTTATCAATGGCTTTTAAGTGTTTGGTTGCTTCTCTAGCTGATTTGTCGATAAGCTGTTGATCTATAGGTGCCAATCCAAAATAAGGGTAAACCCAGTTGCACAAGGCTGGCTCAATTTGGGTTTGAATGATCTCTAGCCATGAATCGATCTCTGCCAAAATTTCTGGAGAGCCTGAATATAAGGCTGATTGAGTGGTCTGGCAAATATAAATCATGATTGCGTTAGAGTCTGTTAAATAAGTCCCGCTATCTATTTCTAAAACAGGAACTGCTTTGAATGGTGACTTTGCCAGGAATTCTTTAGATTTTAAGTCTTTTGTGCTGAATTCTGGGACTTCTGCTGCGAATCCGCTAAGTTCAGCAGTTAATAAAACTTTGTTTCCTCTGAAATGACCTCTAGGGAACCACAGCTTCTAATTATGATTTACCATTGTGATATGATCTGATTATAACCATGATTATCCCCTTGTGAATCAACGTCATAAATATGTCACCTGAGGTGAACAATCTTAATTTTAAAACAAAAAATCAAAATTCAAACAAATTTTCTATAAAATTTGAGAATTATTTCAACTGAATTTGATGGCCTCATTTTTTAACCAAGGTTCGACATAAAAACCATATAATTTAGAATTTTAAAAATAAATTCTAGCAATAAAGCAGCACTATAATAAAGCATTAAGATGTTAATAAATATATTATAAGATATGAACATATAATAAAAAATGCTTTTGAATACTCCATTTAAGGTCCCTCAAAGGTTTCTGATTCCTGTATTGGATGCTATTTCTGATCACAAGCTTCCACACTCAGTTAACGTTCCTGCTCTTTATAAGCAGAAAATCGAGGTGACAGAAGATATGTATCCAGAAAGGCCCAAATCGAGATCTCAAATTTATCTTCGTCTTAATCCTATTATTCAAAAGCCTTGGATAGGTGGAATCCCTATCGGAAAAATAATCGAAGAAAAAGAAAACCAAGCCTACAAATTTATTGCAAAAAAATACAATGTGAATATTTACAAACTAGAATACAACCCACCCATCCATCTTACTTTTAAATGAAGTGAGCATGGTGGGGAAACACAAGCATATGCCGAAGCCCTAGCAGCACAGAAAAAATTTAGCGAACTCTACAAAGCATATAGGAATCAATATAGGGTTTCTTATTGTGAGCTGACTGATGCATTTTTCTTGCAGGTAAGAATCAATCATATTTTCCCAAACATCTTATTTGAGTGCGATATTGATGATGCAAGCAAAATATTTGAGCATGATTGGTATCTTGTTCAAAATGAATACAAAAATAAGTTTGATGATGTGAAATATAGGTATAGACTTGTCCAGAAAGACGAAAAAATGAAGAAAGGAAAAAGTATCACAAAATTTCTTTTCCCAGAAGACAAATTCAGAGAATATGAGGATAATAACGTATTCAACTGCAGGAAGTATAATTTAGTAGCGGGTAAATAAAACCTTATTAATATTACTTAACAGCTAGTTTAAACTTTTGATAGAGGTCATCGATTTTTTCAATCAGAGATAATGACTCGAACTCTGGGTCAACTGGGATTGGACCTTTCTCAATTTCAATTTTTGAGATTTTTGATTCAAGATCTTCTATAATTTCAGTTAGACCTTCTGGTGTACTCAATTTAACAGCAAGTTGCTTTCTTTCTTCAATATCTTGAGCTGTGAGCACTTCACCAGGCCATTCATTTAGTTTTAAAGAGAGAAAGGCTTGACTAAAAGGCTTCCATTCCTCATAGCTCACTATTGGTGCTTTAATCTTTTTCTTTGGCATTGGGATCTCAGCTTTTTGCGCTGGCTGTCTTTTGGTAGGAATCTCAATTTTTTCCTTTTCCTCAGCTTTATCTTTAGTTGGAGGAGGCAAAGTTGGAGTTGCATCTTTTTTCATTGCTTCTTTCCTTGCTTTGATTTCTTCAAGTGTCAGAATTCTTGCTGTGCCTTCAGGCTTTGTAGGTTTTTGAGCTTTGTTATCGTCTTTTGTTTTTAAGAGAATTGTTTTTGGTTTTTCTTCTGATACTTTTGCTTTTTCTTCAGTAGTTGGAGAAAAAACAGCTTTTATAGATCGTTCTTCAGAGGCTAATCTGAGTTCAGGTTCTGACGATTTTCTTAAAATAGAAGGACCTGGAGCAGGCTTATCTTTGACTTCTATGTGAATAGTAGAAGGAATCTGAGGCAAAATAAGACTATCTATTACTTTAGGGGGTTCTTCTTGATCAATTGAGCCTTCTGACTGAATTTGAGGAAAAACAAGCTCTGAAAAGTCTTGTGACGCTTTGTGGGTACTCATATCTTGGACATTAACAGATGTATCAATTGAAGGAAGATCGAAATAAATATCAACTGATTCCTGAGTTTTTTCCTCTCTAATTTCCCCTAGCTCTTTTTCCACGTTTTCATCCAAATCCATAGGCTGATTTTCTTGATTTCCAGGCTCTTCACCTTCTTCTAGCTCAGGAGGTGCTTCATTTCCTTTTACTTTTTTGACACCTTTGTCGCTATTGTCAATTATTTTTCTCTTTTGAGGGAGTTCTTCAACTGAGCCTGCAGTAGTAAGCAGCTCTTTTTCAGCTCCCAAGTTTTCACTTTTTAATTCTTCTTGGCGTTGCTTAAGCTTCATTTCTTTCTCTTTCTTTATTTGGTCGATAGATTTTACTGGGACTTTGAAGCCTTGAGGCTCTGTTTTCTTTGTAGTAGGAAGGGGTATATTTTCTGGCTTCTTTTCTGGAGGTTTTTGGGATGCTTTTTTCTTCTTTTCTGCGTTTTTCTTAGCAGCAGGCTGTTGGGAAGCTGGTTTAGCTGGAATTTGAGGGGTTTTATTTGAATTTTCTTTAACCACTTTAGCTTCTTCTGATTTAATTTCTAAATTCATTTGGGGAATTTCTGGCTGCTCAACTTGCTGTGGCTTTGGCTCAATTATTGGAGATCGGGGAGGAGTAATAGATTTCATTGGGGATTTTGGAGCAGGAGATTGTGGAGGATTTACAATAGGAGATTTTGGTGCCTGCAGCTCTCCTTCAGCTTCATTTTTAGGCTCGTTGTGTGCTTCTTCAGGAACTTGTGGATTCAGAGGATTTGGCTTCATAATATGAAGGTAAGGGCATTTATCTCCTTTATAGCATCCTTTATTGTTAAAATGAATGCATGGAATATTAATTTTCTTGATATTGTGTTTATATTTGCAATCTGGCCTCATGCACATTGCTCCGTACCTACACTCTTGCTCCTGTATCATTTATTTATATCTATTTAATTAATCCCTAAGTACCAATCAATGCTTTTAAATTTTTCAATTATTCATCGCTTGAAGAGTCTGACTCCGAAGAGCTAACTACATCCTCTGCGGTGCAATTTAGATGGCCAACTTTCTTGCACACATAGCATCTTGCTTTATTAAATTCACTGGATTTTGAGATAGGATAAGACCTTTTAATGCAATTTAGAGCTTTATGCCCCCTTGTCTGGCAAAGGCTGCATAGAGTGCCATCATAGATGGATTTTGAAATTGATTTCCAAGGGCAATTTCTAAAAAAGTGCCCAGGCTGATTACAGTTATCACAAAGCCTGAACTTGCATTCGTGATTTTGATTTAAAGCCTCACAGCACTGAAAACATCTTCAGTCACCTACATTTTTCTGAGCTTTTGTGTTTTCTTTCCTTTCCTCAATTTCTGTAATTTTCAGCTCTTCATCTGTGCTATTCTTTTTTTCAGTAATTTTATCAGCTAATTTGCCATTCATTTGAGGATAATTACATTTTTGCGCAAAACCTTCTTTGGATTCCAGGTTTTCATTTGCACAGTTTCCATTCTCTGATCCACTAGTCATTCCACAATTTGAATCTTGCTGATGGCCTTTGGATAAATTTTGATTATAATTTGCTTGGCTTTCTTTGAACACTTTATTGGTTTCGCTTTTGCTAAGAAGATTTTGCATTCTTTCTAGCAAATTTTTCTCAGATGGGGAGAGTCCTTTCGACAAATACAATTTTATGAGCTAAGCTTAAATTTACAGTTTCTCTATAAATAGCTGGCCTTGGGTCAAGTTCACTCATATTGCATTACAAACATCTTTTCTTAAGGGGCATTAAATACTCAGAATATTTTCGTTCACTAGTTAATTTAAATAAGTTTAATAAATTTATTCTTAGTCAAAATTAGGTAATTATTTTCAATTTTAAGATTGCTGGACTCTTCTCGATCAATTTTTAAAACAGAAACAAAACTTTGTCTCCAATGCAATTTCCATTGGAACAAAAGTATTTGAATTATTTTCTTGCTAATAATTACCTTGTTTTAATAATCAATAAGATATGAGTGGACCTGCATTAGGAATTCCAAAATCCGTATTTAATACAATTGCTCCTCTCGCAAACTCTTCAATTGGAAGAGTGAGGCTATCAGTTGGGACTTCTCCTATTACTGGATTAATGCAAGATCGATACCAACAATTAATGCACGAATTTAACGAAATTGATAAAGACGGCGACAAGCAGTTGACTTTCAACGAAATTTTTGAATTTTTATCCAAGCGGCAAGGCTCAGATTTTGATGAAAACCTATGTTACGAACTATTCGCTAAAATGGACAAAAATAATGACTCAATTGTTACGACCCAAGAATTTTTATGGTCCTATGTAGATGCTGAAGATATTATTATGAAGAGAATCAAGGAATTGAGAAAACAAATCCAGGATAAAGCTAAGCAAATGGAAGAATGCAAGAAAAAAATGGTCCAAGCAAGAGCAGTTGAGCAGATGAATCAGCATGGAATTATGAAAGGAAGCATTCTTACTGTAAATGTGATAGCTGGGCAAGATCTAATACCAATGGACACAAATGGAGCATCAGACCCTTATGTTATCTTAGAATGTGATGGATCATCAGCACAGACAAGATATATTGCAGCAGATTTGAATCCTAAGTGAGACGAAGAATTTACATTTAATATCCAGAGGCCTGATGCTGAGTTGAAAATCACAGTTATGGATCACGATACTATCGGTAAAGATGACTTCGAAGGAGAAGTTACAATTCCATTAAGTTTACTAAAAGATCAAATGAAGCACGATCAGTTTTTCCAGCTTCATGATAAAAATCCAAAAGACAAATGGCAAGGAAGAGTGCATCTAGGATTACAGTGGATTTGGAGCAGAGCGAGGTATTTAGAAGACCTAGTAAATCAATGAACTGAGCATATTGCTATGGATAAGGAAGAAATAGCAAGTCTTGAAGAGCAGCTTGAAAAACTTAGAAAGCCCTTCGGAAATTTACTTAATGCTAACGATTGGATTATGTCACCTGGGGAAAGCAGACCTCAGTCTCCAAATATTGAAGCAGTGATTGGAGAAAAAGTTACAGAACAGGTAGATAAAATAACTGGAGGGCTGATCGGAAAAATTGCAGAACAAAGCCATGCAGCAATCATAGCAGTTTCTGTCTATTTGCTTATAAGTATATGAGTTTCATTTATGAGACCCGATTTTTTGAATTTAACAATTGGGCTAGCAGCTGCTTATTATTGACTTATGCTGGAAGAAAGTTCAGATAGATATAGAAAACTCGGCATTGCAGTGGCTGCATCAGAATTTTTCGATTTAATGTGGCTCTGGACACACTCCCATTGGTCGTCGTCTGAAGATCCTGACTCCAGCATGAAACATTGAACCGTTTACTTGACTTGGATTGAAATTTTGGTAAAGATTCCTGTATGTCTCATATTTTTCAAGAAATCATTATAGGCCAAAGAACTAATTTAAATAATTCTTCAATTAATCCCTCAGTTTGTGCCTTCTTCTCCACCTTTCTATATCATTTAATATTTATGCTACATACGCATTTATTGCTAAAATCAATAATAGCTAATCCAAATGAGCAGGAACAAAATGAAATAGCCAAAAAAATGAAAAAAACAAAAAATATGAAAAGAGACATAAGTATCTATATCTCCATTTTTAGCATTCTGTTCAAATTATATTTAATTGACATTTTAATTCGTGTTAACTTTGAAGTTCCATTGAGAGGCCATAATTTATCTTGATAGTCAGAAGTTGGAATTATGGTAAAAAACCTTGAAAAGAAATGCGAGCCAGCCCAAAAACAATCAATTGCAAAACGAAACAGTAAAGGACTCAGAGATGCCAAGCTCAAAGCTGTAGGGATTTCTTGCTTTAAAGAAGGAAATAATCCGTACTGCAAAGTATGCAAAGATAGTGGAAGTTTAATGATGTGCGGGCATTGCTCGAGGTCTTATCACTTACATTGCGCCAATATGCTGGAGTCAGATATTCCAGCAGGGACTTGGTTTTGCCAGTACTGCGTCCAATACGTGGAGAAGAGGCTCAAAGATGATTACATGAAATTGGAAAAAAGTGAGAAACATCATAAAGAATCAAAAATCAAGCATTTTTCAGGAAAAGTGAATGATGAGCAAAAAGATATAACAGTGAGATGATTTGAGAAGAAGTTTCCTGAATATGTTAAACAAGGGAAAATACAGTACCCAATTGCTGATGAATTAATTATAAAAGAATGTGAACTTTCTCAAGCCCCTTTGCCAATGCCGCTTCCACTGCCTCACCCTTTGAGCTTCCCTTCAGAAGACATTGGAGATTTGTTTTTCGTGGTTGATTTTTTTTACAATTTTGGGAAAATGATGAAAGTGTCTCCATTTACTGTAGAGCAGCTTTATTACGCGTTAAATGCAGCTGCAGAGACAGCGCTTATTAAAGAGCTGCATATGGCTCTTATTAAGCTTCTTATTGGGCATGTATTGTCAAGAGAAAATGCTTATGAAGTTTTAAATAAAGACAGCAAATTTTTATATTCAGCTGCACAGCTGTCAGAATTTTTTGATATTACAGAATTTCTGCCTTATTCTTGGCTTACTCTGTTGGATGAGATAATACAACTCCCAATATTCAAAGATTATGCGGAAGATTCGATAGTTTTGAAAAAGGATGAGTCATATTTAGAGCTGAATTATTTTAGTTGTAGTTTCAAAATGCGGCTAGGAATTTTAATTTTGTTGATCAATTGCTTATTTGATGTAAAAGAACTGCATGATGAACTTTCAAGAAGATTGGAAGAAAAAGGAGACTTAGCCAAAGAAAAAACAAATTTGAATTTGGAAATAAAAGAAATTGAATTAAAGCTCCCAGAAATCAAAGGCCTAGCAGCCACGAGAAAAGCATCAAGCATGACTGAAAAGATTCAAAAGAAGCAAAATAAAATTGAAGAAATAAACAGGAAACTTGAAACTATACATCTCAGGACATCCCCAATTGGTCTGGACAGAGATTATAACGAGTACTATTTTTTCAAATGGGACCTCAAAAAATTATACGTTAGGATGAACAGTCCAATTCCTCATCATCCTACAGAGAAAACTGATGAATCAGGACTCTGGCATGCTTTTACTCGATTCAGCAGCCT
The DNA here is from genome assembly GCA_949751835.1 of Blepharisma japonicum. NCBI lineage: Eukaryota > Ciliophora > Heterotrichea > Heterotrichida > Blepharismidae > Blepharisma > Blepharisma japonicum. Next base: position 144,390 of record CATKHK010000072.1, on the reverse strand, counting down.
TGACTTGCTACTTCAAGCTCTATGTCCCAAGGGCATCAGAGAAAATAAATTAATTGAAGGAATCAAATGGGCCAAAGACAGACTTAAACTTATACCTGGAGACGATTCATCAACATCAAGTGAAATGCAGATCGACGAGCCAAATCCTTGATCTAAAGGAGGAATTGAAAATTATGTGAATAAAGAAAGTTCATTTAAAGATTGGGAATCCACAGTTGAGGCTTTCCGAGACATGCTCTTGAAAATTGAAAAAAAGTTTACAAAATATCTAAAAAAAGGAAATAAATTGTGGGAAGGGTATGAAAGATCTGAGGACTGAAAGCGAGAAGTGATGAAGGCAGAAGAACCACCGGTATTTGCAAATTTACTACTAGAGCATTCTCAGAAATCGGCTTCACCTTTAAAGCTGGCATCTTCAAGCGATCAAAGCGGAGACTCTGATGAAGAGCGTGTATATACTCAAAAGTATCGCAAGGTGAGTATCAAAATATGGCAAGATCTTGGAGATTATTGCCAGTTATGGGAAAATCTTACCCAATCTATTACTACTTTTGGGCAGCTAGCTCTTGTAATAGGAATTTATCAAGAAGTTTTGAATCAATACATGGCAAAGAAGAATGAATCAAGCAAACATGAGAATGAGCCTAAGAAAAAGGTCATGGAAGAAGAAAAAAGAGTTCTAAGATCAGAAGTAAAAAAGATTCCCATTGAAATCAGCAGCAGTTCTTCATCTTCTTCAGATGATGATTTAAAGCACGAAGATAACTGCTATTTTTGTGATGATGGCGGGAAATTAATTTGTTGTGAAACCTGTCCAAAAGTTGTGCATCCTAAGTGCATAGGACTCAAAAAAGTGCCGAAAGAAGACTGGTACTGCGATGAGTGTAAGTATAAGCAGCAAAATGCTCCTCAAACAAGACTAAGATCGAGACTTAGAAAAAACGAGTAAAGTACCACTATTGAATAAATGATTATTATTTATTGCTTCAACTGGATAAGTTTGCATATCTATTTAACAGTAATTCTTCTCTTGCATACCTAAATTCATTTTCTAGCCCTACTATACGATACCATAAGAAAAGAATTATAAGTAAGAGAACTAAAATGATCACCCATAAGTGCCAAGTTTTATTTTCTCTTATAATAGTGACAGGTTTTTCATGATTTATCAAAATTTCTTCCGCAAGTTTTGATGGTTTTCCTGATGCTTCTTGAATTATTTTCATTGCTATTGGCAGTCACAGTGTATTAATTGCTTTTTTTGACTGCTCTAAAGATGTTTTTTCTATTTTACCTCTGAAAATCGTCTTTTTTACGAAATCGACTCCAAATCTTATATCTACAGTACATGATGTATCTCCAGTTATTATCCATCTATTGCAACACCTGAAATAATTTCCATACGGAACATCACGGTTTCACACAACAACATCCATTATGAGTTCATCTTTAGATAAGAAATAAATTTTATGTTCTTCTTTGGTTTCACTTCTTGCAGGCATCATTGGAATCCTATCATGAAGAGGATGGGTATACGAAACATTTCTAGTCGATGTGTGATTCCATACATCTCCTTGGATTCCTGAAAATACACCTGGAGGAGTTTTGCTCCACTTTCCTACCTTTAAGTTTGTATCGCCCACAACTGAATGATATTTTAGTCGAAATTCTTCAGCATCATCTGCAAGAAAAAGCTGGAAAAATTTGACAACAGAAATATCAAATTTAAATGGCGCATCAGTCAAAGAATATTTAAAAATTGAGCTTGGAATCATATCATCATTTATATTTATATTTTTCTCAATTGCTTTAGATTTTTCTTTCACTATGAAGTCAGAGATATCATGAGTTTTATTTCTTGCTTGATTTTTAAAAGTTTGATAGCTGACTGGATCTTCGATTGGGTTTTGTGCTGAAAAATCATTTTCACAGCCTAAGCTTCGATTTCTTTTTCTATCGCACTCTTCAAAATATTCGAGAGAAAATTTTAATGGATGAGAATATAAGTTTGACTCTTCATATAAAGAGATTCTAATTCCAGAGCTTCATACTAGCCGTTCAAGCTTGGGATACTCACAGAGCATTTTCTCTAAATCTTCTATGGAAACTTCATCACTATCATTATTAAAAATACATTGAAATACTTTATCAAGAAACTTTGGCTCAGATTTTGCTAAAGATCCAATATAGTCTTTTAGCTCCATAGAGGATAAATAGTTTTCGCTATTTATAGAAATTGGTATTTTATTGAGAGATAAATCAATCATTTGCTTGAGCACTTTACAGGTTTCATCTTTGTAAAGAACTCCATCAGCAACTTTATCAATATGCTCAAAAAGGACTAAAAGTTTGTCTTTAGCGCTTCCTGACCCTAGTAAAACTGAGCAGAGCTCGATGTCATTTGAATTATAGAAGCCTTCTTCATTAGAAAGCGACTGAAAAAGTTTATAAATTGGGGAACTATTATTATATATCTCATCAAAGTTAAGACCGAGCTGGTATATGGATCTTTTAAGTTGGGGAAGGGTGATCAGGCCATTCTTACTGTTCGTTTTAAATGTATACTTAAGCTCTTTTGCTGATCTTTGAAATATTGCAAGCTCCCTTTCCTGCTTCTTAATAGCTTTTTCTTCTAATGGGATTTCAATTCTGGAAAGAAGTCGTGGATTTATTTGTGTTGCCTCACAGCAGCCCATATTATTTATTTAAATACAATAAATTATGTTTGAATTGAATAAGGATAGAAAAATAATATTATCAGTTTTAAGAAATTATTTATGTGGAATAATATAAATTTTTTGGTTTCTATTTTATGAAAACTTGATTTTTGTAAAACAGAAATTTTACATCAGAATTTCAATAAGATGGGTTAATTTTTGCAGAGATTATTGTGTAAAGACTAATATATTAACTCCATTAAGTTTTCTTGTATATTTATGGATATCTGCTTTGTTTAGCAATCGAAGATATATTGTTCAATACTTAGTTATAGAAGGATGATGAAAAGCATATAATATTTTGAATATAGATTAAAAATTGAACAATTGTGTATTGCAATAACACTTATTATTAATAGCTATGTCATAAATTTTGAGAGTGTAATAAATCAAAAATACAATGTCAGAAAATTCGCACCAAAGAAAATTCAGATCAAGAACGATTACAATGGCACCTATATGCACTTCTCCTGATATATTAAATAATCGCATTAAACGAGCGTAAAATACACTTAGGCTGTCGATTGGAAAAGAAATGGTTGCAAAGAGCGAAGCTCCAAGCCCTACCAAAGTATATGAGACTGATTCAGGAAGGCTAATTGATTTAGGAGAGCTCTTTAATCCTCCTAGAAGTGCAGATCATGATGAAGAAAGAATTTCATTTAACGACGACTCTGTCAGAAGGTATTACGATCTGTTAGGAGATAATGACTCTTTATATTGCCTAGAATCGCCTCAAAAAGTTGAAATGCAAGAGGTTGAGCATGAGCTTTCTGTTATTAGTTCTTCGCTAATTAGTGAAGATGATTTAATTAGAGAAGAAGTTCATTCGTTTGCTATGTTTAAAAAACCCCAAGTTAGCTTACTTTTTGATGAAAAATTAGAAAACACTGGGGAAATATCTGGGAGAACTTTAGAACTTTCTGAAAGCGAAATTAGTGCTTCTGAGAAAGCGATAAGTCCTGTTACGATGAAAAACGAAAATGAAATAAAAAACAAAGGAAAAGTTGGAAGTGCAAAGCGAATAGAAAATCAAAGACTAGATAGGCTGAGAAGGCCAAGCAATTCTTCAAAATCAATAGTCTCCCAGGCATTTTCTAAAGAATCGGATTCTTCAAAACCATTGGGTTCATATGCCATATCAATGAGAGCGTCTCAATCTTCTAGTTATGAATCTGAAGACATAATTAAGCCTGAGCCTGTTCCAATTGATAAAGTCACGGTAGTAAGCAACTTATCAATTTCTTATGAAGAAGAAAAGGAGCACTCAAGAACTTATTCTGTCAAAACTGACTCTGAAGTTATAGTTGAAGAAATTTCAAATGAGGACGCCAAAGCAGAACCCCAAAAGCAAAACAATGAGGAAAGAAAGGGAAAATTCACACGAGTTGTTAATTATTATCAATCGCATATTAAAAATAATTCAGAACATTTGATTGATGAAGACAACATTTTTAATCCGTCTGATGAGCAGCATCAGCAAGAGGAGAGAAATTCTGATTCTAAAAGAAAAAAGAAAATAAAAAAGAAAATAAAAGCTTTAAAGAGTGAAAATCAAGAGCTGCTCCAGCAAGTAGAAGAATTAAAGCAAAAAAACATAGAATTAGAATCAAAGCTAAATATTTTACTTTCTGACGAAAAATATTCTATTTTTGGAAATAATAAAATGAAATTTATAAAAGATCTTGATAAACTACTGAAGGAAAAGTAATTTTTATTCAGAAAACAGATAGAAATCAAGCTCAAAGAAAAAGATAATGATTTTATATCTCTACGAAATTTAAATGAAAAATTATTGAAAGAAAAAGTGGAATGAATGAAATCATTTGAAGAATTTGAAAAAGTAAAAGCTACTACTAAGCAATATGAAGAAATAACTCAATTGAAGCCAAATTCTTTGCAAGAATTAAAAAAATATAAAAATAATGATATAGAGCTCAGAAATAAATTAGAAGAAACATTAAAAGAGAACGAAAATCTTAAAAAGGTTAATGAAGCACTTGAAAGAGCAAAGCATATGTTATTAAAAGAAAAAAAAAGCAAAAATGATGAGCAAGAATACTTACTAAATTTGATGAATAGCTATAAAGACCAAAGAGACTCTGCACTTGAAAAAATTAGAGAATTGGAAAAAGTAAATGAAAGCAAAGATATCCGCTGCCAAGATTTGATTAAAAAATGTAAAGGATTTCAACAGGATTTAAAGCTTAAAGAAAAATCACCTAATAAAACTCCAAAAAAGGATTCGTATCTTGAGCAAATTGATGAGCTTAAAAAAACTCTTTACTCAAAATTATCTTCTGCCAGTTTTAGGAGCACTGTATCTTTGTAATCCAATATTTATGCTTAATAATGAAAATATATTATCGAATTACTTATTAATTTATTAAATTACCGTGAAATATATCCTTCTATATACTCAAATCATAATTTCTTTATTAAAAATATCCTGAAATCTTTTATGCATAAATGGAAAATCAGCAAAGTGAGACACCTCTTGTCAATAAAATGCTTGTCATCTCAGCTGTGGTAGCATTTAGTGCTTCTTTCTTTAAAAAAGCATGAACACTAGAGAATAAAGTAGCATCTCAGTACTGAAAGCCATACGAAACATTTGAGCTCGCTGCAGGATGTGCCGGACTCAGTACAATTATAATATTTCTACAAGTATTTGCCATAATGATGTACAGACTATTCTCATCTGCTTCTGATACAATTAGAGGCCATGAAGGTACTTTTCTAATAAGATCAAAACATATTTTACAAAATTTATTAGTTGAAAATTTTCTTTTTGCTGTCAATTTGCTCTCAGCAGCTGCAAATGGGCTTGGCAACGAAAGGATAGTTATTGTTTTTTTAGTTTATATCTTTGCGCAAATACTATTTTGGTTTGGATACTTAATAATTTCGGTTTTAAAACTTGAACGCATATTTGATCCAAATTTGATATCTGTTCTGAGTTTTATGAATAATGCAGTCCTATTTGCCTTTAATATGAAGCCTTTAATCAATATAAATTTCAAATTTTAATTACATAGCAATATCTATTTTTTATCAGAAAGAATTAATGGTATTTCAAATTCTTCGTAGCATTCTGTAACTAGATTTTCATTAATATAAGAATACAAAGCTTCTTGTTTTAATCTCAATATTTTTTTCTGTTTAAGCTCAAGCATTCTTGCAATGATTTTTATCAGCACGTCTTCACCTTCAAGTAAAAACACATCCATAATTCTTACCGCAAACTTTATAGGTACCCGATATGAGCAAATTGTAATAAAATATCTAGAAAATACAGTGAAATCAACACTTTCATTATGAAAATGTTGAAAAATCATTGGAAGTTCAGTTTGTATTTGTGATGACAATTTTTTAATTAATTCCAACAATCCAGGAGTATGAATTTCATAAATTTTTCTTCAGTTTTTTTTATCCATAAGTCCCACAAACCCTCAAAATGCCAATTCTTCTGAATGCATATGCATTAGCAGTATGCCTGCAATAAACCCCATCCCTTGACAATATCCTATTTCAGAGTCAAATTGCGAATATGCTTTAAGAATATTCAAAAGGCCTTGTTGACCATATCCATCTTCAATAGCAAACATATCATGCTCAGGAAAAGTTCGGTGTGTATCTTTTCTGATTTGCAGTTCAATTTCTGGGTCATCTTGTGAGAAAAGTCTAAAATATGTAAACTGATCTGACCGTTCTATATACTTATTCGCTTTTGAAAGGAATGCTCATACATCTCCTCTTATGCATTCAGGAATTCCAAGAGATAAATTACTCTTTAACTCATTTCTGTTAATATGAGAGATGTCATTACTATTTATCATTTCAATTCAATCTGGAATCTGATAGACTTTATATTGAATTTGTTCACTTGAAACTATGCTATTTTTTGATTGCAGAGAATTTAATGAATCTATCATAAATCAATTTATCGCATTCCAATAAAGTTTATATTGCCTCAAGATATTATAGGTACAGAAATAAGGCCGATTTTAAGAGTTGAGTATATTAGTTATCGCAATTATAAACTTACAATATTATATTATTTGCAATATTAGTAACTTCCTATTTTGAATGCTCCATAAATCCATTTTGCTTTATTTTCATCTCTAAATTTGTGCTCATAAAGAGGAGTAGAAGGAGAGTTGAACCCAGGTGGTTTTTCAGCAGGACTTGCCGAAAAAACTCTATTGAAATCAGTTTTTGCAACTCATTTTTCTTTATCTTTTATTTTTTCTTTTAATTTTCTTTTTTCAGGCTCAATAAATGGTGTTCCGTCATTTCTTATTGTTGCTCCCAAATTCGGAAAACTAGATGTCCTTGTTTTTGCAAAAGTCTCTGTTTCTGATGCTTTAAACTCTTTATTATATCTGCAGTAAGGCGTCGGTGAAACAATCATTTTAACAAGAGGTTTTTCATAATACTCAAAATCATTTCGAGTCAATGTGAGATTTTTGCCATTCATGATAACTCCTCTCTTAGGCATATTATTGACTTCGTAGCCAGGGTGCAAAAATGACCTTATTTCTTTTTTACTTTTTCAGGCTGTGGGCAAAGATTCTATAAAATCATTTCCAAGAGTGTTGATATATTCTGACTGGATTGGCTTAATAATTCTCTCATCGAGTATTGGATTTTCTCTTGCTGTGGCTGACTCTTTTTTGGTAAATGCTACTTTTTTGTTCGTATTTTTCCGTTTTAAGGAATGATGGCTAAATATGCTGCCTTCTGAGGAATCCTCTGCTTCTGAATTCTCATCAATGGAACTTCTAGGTCTAAGCCCAGGAGTTGGCGCTGCAAGTTTAATTGCTTCCGAAGTGGTGGCATTAATTTTCACAGTTAAAGGTTCTCCATCTCTTAAAGAAAACGCAAATCCAGAATGCTTAGCTTCATTTGCTCTTAATCCAGTGTCAGAGATGGCAGATCCCATACTTGAGCTTACCCCCATGCCAGATTTTGTCACAATTGAAAGCGGAATGTCAAGCTTTGCGGTTTCATTTTGAAATCTGGACATCATATACACCACAAAGTTTTTTACAACTGTAAAAGTGGCAGGATATTTAGGGTTAGGATGAAATTGCACTCCGACCGCATTACGATGCACGATGATTTGCGGCCCTCGATCACTTTCTGCAAAAACTGTGTACACATTTCCTTTTAAAGTCGCATTAACCGGATGCACATCTCATTTATTGAGGCTTGGAACTAAATATTCATTGAACCCTAGCCCTTTAACAAGTCAATGCTGGACATATTGCTTAAAAATTCTGCATTTGGTTTCATTCGATTTTCCAATATAAACATCATTTGGCGAGTCAAAGGCTTTTGCTCAGTACTGATGGGATTTAATCATTGCCTTGCTAACTTTTTCATTTTCTTGAGCAGCCTTATGATTATGAATTCCTGCATTTGAAACAGGATAAAACTCACCTCTATGAGGGTCAAAGCAATAAATATCACCTGTCGAGCTATCTAAAAACGCATCTCCAAAAGTCAGTCTATTCAAGCTTTCTTTTGGGATTTTATTTATTTCTGCCAATGAACTTCCTCTGCCTTTTCCATTGATGACTCTATCAATGTTATAATTTGTTGCGCATAGATATACAAGCATTTGCATAGCAAATGTACATGCAAACATTATCTTATTTGTTTTTTTACACATCCGAACTAAAGTTAAAAATTTTCTTGCTTTGCGAAGTCAAGGCAGCATATTTGCTTCCCCATCAACGAATATTAAATCGAGATGGTCGAAAAGTTTTTCTGCGTCTCTGCTATGATACCCTGTGTTGAGCTCGTAAAGATAAGTGTCTATTGATTCATAATTAACTTCAATAAATTCTATATCGGCAACATTATACATTTTCTGATGAGTAAATGCTTCTCTTACCAATGATTTGAAAATTGTTCATGAACGACGGCTTTCAGAATTATCCGCAAAACCGTCTACTATTAAAACTCGCATTTATAAAAAATATTTTTTTAATGATTAAGTCATTAAAAAAGCTAACATATAGAATAATTATGATGCTTTGTCAATCAAATCGTCTGGAACTTCAACTCCAAGTGGAGCCATCATTTTAAGAAATTCACCAAAATCTATAACATTATTTTTATCCTCATCGTATTCTCTGAAGATTTCTTCAATGTGCTTGAGGTCGAAATCTTCTTGAAGAGCTTCTTTTAATTCTTCTAAATCAATAAGGCCATCTTTATTTGTATCGATTTTTTGAAATAAAACTCGAAATTTTTTTGCAGTTCTAAGTCCAAGTTTGTCTTTAAAATGTTTAGGCTTTTCAAAGCTTTCATTTACAGGAGCATCTTTGATAACTCATGTGAGCATTCTCTTAATTTGAAATATCCCAACACCTACACATACGATTCTTAATAAATCTTTAAAATCTATTTTCGTCACATTCATCTTACTGCAATAGGCTTCAAGCTTATTTGCTATCTCTATGTGTTTTATCCTTCTAAATTCAGAAATCAAAGAAGTAATAGAGACATGGTCTTTCAGATGCAAATCCAGTGAATTAAAAACTTTGTACATCCATATAACGAATTCTTTGGTATAAGTTTGTATATTATCAGTAACTATAAACAGCGGCTTGCTTGACAAAGGTTTTTTATTTATATTCTTTTTAGGAGGGTTTTTCATAAATGACACTGAAATCCTTCTAGGAGTTGAATTTTGCAGTTTGAGGGGAAGTTCGGATTTTCGAAAAATTCTGAGTCTTTTTGGGGTCAAATCTGGTGTTCTGCAAGGTGGAGTTATTGCATTAGAAGGAGCTTCAGACCTTGATCGCTTAACTGTGAGCTCTTTAGGTAAGACCAAGGCTGGCTGGTTGATTTCAAACAACTGTTTTGCTTCAGGATGAAGTCTCACTCAATTTGCAAATCCTAATAGAGCAATTACTCTTCCAAATCAATTGTATCTTCATTTTCGTTAAAAGTATCTTTGAATATCAAGCTTGCAATTTGTTCAACAATGTTAGAGCTGATAAAAGAACTTTTGGTAATAGCAGCATATCCTCTGAAAAATGATTTGATTAGCACAATCGCTTCATCAATTGAAAAGCAGCCATTCCCATCAAAATCGAAAATTCTCATTGTTAATTGCACCTTTTCTTTTCAGTCAATTGAAGCATAAATTATGAGAGCAGAAACAAATTCCAAAATATTCACTTTGGATTTGTGCCCAAAAAGTCGAAAAATTTCACCATCCAGTCCTTCTGCAGAAGTTTGCTTAAATACATGCTTTGCAACTGGAACGGTAAGATATAGCCCATTTGCCTGATTATAATTGAGATATCTATTATACAATTTTAAAATCTCTTGTTTTGTTCCTAAATATAAAATACATTTGGTAAGAGTCAGCGCTGTGAACTCGACTGGCTTATCAAAGCTAAACTTTACTTTTTGATTTTCTTTGCTCAGCTTTTCTCCCATTTTAATTTACCTATTTTCTAGAGAAGATTGATTTTCACCAATTTTCTGATTTACATATCATTAATAGAAAATACTATTATTGCTAGTAATAATTCTTTAATAATTAATTTTTTTTCTCTTTTAAGATGATTTAATCCCAAACCACAATCCCTCCAACAGAGTCAACGCTTACAAATTGAGACCCTCTTGGCTTCCAAGATACAGCAATCACAGGATTTGAATGTTCATTCTTTAATATCGTGTCAGCTTTGCCTGAATTAATATCCCAAATAAATACCCATCCATTATGTCCACCAGCAACAATATATCTACTATCTGAGCTCCAGCATATTTTTGAGAATTTCCCACTATTTTGATAATCAGGATGCGATAATGTAACTAATTTCTCGAACATTCTTAAATCTAAGATAGAAATTGTGTTGTCTTTGCTGCTTGTTGCAGCATAGTGGCCATTCCAGCAGATTGCAGTGTGAGTGGTTGGTAAATCATGTAGAGGCAAATCCTGAATATTTTCCCCAGTTCTGCTTGCCCATATTCTTAGATGTCCATCATTATGTGCAGATGCCATTATACTATCCTCATGGCTTAGACAAACTCCAAGACAACTTGAAAAGACAGTAATTGTTTTGCTGCAGTATCCTTTAGCTACATCCCAGATTCTCATCGTTCGATCTTCGCTACCAGTAACTGCTGATAATTTATTGTTGAAAAATATTGAAGAGCATACTTTACCTGCATGACCTGTTAGAGTGTGTTTAACTCTTGCAGTTGCATAGTTCCATATATATGCATTGTTATCTGTAGATCCTGCCATAATTAATTCAGTTCCTGGAGATATTGAGGCATCTAGTGCTCCTCGAGGCATGCCTCGAAGGCACATTTTTTCTTGTCCTTTTGTTGGGTCCCATAATTTGATAAAATTATCACTTCCTGCTGTTACTATCAGGTTTCCTCCATCATTATAAGAAACTGCACTGATTTCTCCTCCATGACCCATAATCTTGTGTAAAGTCCTCATAGGGACGCTTACGGGTCTTATCAGCTCTCTTCCAGAGCTTGTTTCGTAAGATAAATCTACATCAGGTCCAGGTTTAAAAGTTTCAAGTGCTTTTTCTCTCTTAAGGATACTTTCGTAATATTCATTAAGCTCATTCATTTGAGTGATTTGATCTTCTTTTAGCTTGAGCATTCTCTCTAACAACTGCTGGTTTTCATGCTGTAATTTTTGGACTTGTTGTATCTGTTCATCTAACTTTTGCTTTAAAATGTCATTTTCATTAAAAAGAAGTTCGTTTGCAGATTTCAGCTGCTTTGTTGATAAATCTTTTTCTTTGATATCTTCTTCACATTCCTCAATTCTCGTTCTTAATGCTTCTAGTTCTCTGTTAGTTAAATCTAAAGTTGAGCCTAGTTTTTCCTTTTCTTCTTTTAAGATCAGGACTGAAGAAACATTTTCGTGCTTGTTTTTGTAAGAGTCCATTAACTCCTCTTTGAGCTTGTTGACGTTTTCTTTCAGTTCTTCAATTATTAAAGGATCTCTACTTTAACAGTACGCTGTTGTTTTCTTGATGACCAAATTTTCTCGCTCCAATGTATTTTTTTGGGTGTATATTTCTTTATACTGCTTTTGAAGATTAATATCTATGTAGAAGTTACATGCTGGGATGATGTGCTGAAACGGGAGAGTTTGGGTGCAATTTCTTTCTTGAAGTCTTGCTATGATGGTGCCTCGCCAGGATTCTTCCATATAATTAATATAAATTTTGGATATTCATTTTATCATATATCAGAATATTTGTGCTTTTAAGAATAGTATCTATCTTTAGAGTAGTTATTAGATATAACTAGTAGAAATATGAAGTTTATTGGAAATTCGAATTTACTTTTGCTAAAGTTGCTAGGAAATAACAAGCTTATAATTAATTATTAAACAAAATTAGTTAAATAGAAATATAAATTATTTAAATAATTAATGAAGCCAAGCGTTTTAGAGCAATCTTCAAAAACTCAAGAAATTTCTTTCAAAAAGAAATGCCAGCTTCAGTATTCCAAAATAAAGGCAAGATCATTTTTAATCCGAGATCTTTACAAAGAGCGAAACCTTCAAGAAAAGCTTAATGGCGAAATGAGTGAGAAAAAGCATCGAGAAGCAATTATCAAAAGATCGCTTATGAGGTTCAACCATAGCCCTTTTGCAGTGAATTACATTGCTCAGCAAGAAATTTCAGAGCACGAAAGAATGATGTATGATAAATTTGGATATAGGAGGAAACGATCTAAACGTTGTCATAGTAAATCTAATTCATCAAGAGAGAGAAAAAGCGATTTTGATAGGTTTAAAAAATCATCGAGGGTTGACACTACAGATGATGACAAAAGATCAGACAATACTTCGTCTTTAGAGCCCTTGTCAAGATTTGGAGATGGCTTTTCTGGGAAGAAAAATTTGAGTGTTTCGATTGATTCAGTTACGAAGAAGAAGGTATGGAGCAAGCCTGGATCAAAAGAAGAGCAATCACCTGCAAGAGATACTATCAATAGATTACTTAGCAAGCTATCAGATTAAATTATATATAAAAACTTTTAATGCATCTTTTATTACTATATCAATAAAACATTATGCAATGTTACAAAGAAAATGTAAATTTTTATTTGTTCAACAATATTTTTTAAAATTTCTTTAATAAATAATGCCTTTTAAAGTATAGTATGATGAAATAATTTATAAAAAAGTTAGAGAAGGGCAGGGTACTAACTTTTAAAGTCATAGGATAAAGTCTTAATTAATTAGTTCTTGCATAAGAAAACAACAATTTTATATTATGAAATTACATCCAAGTTTAATTCCTAATAATTAAGTAATTGATAATTAATTCGCTTTTTAAAATATATTTGGCTTCATGATATTGAAAAATTCTTCTTGGCTGATTTGTCCATCACTATCCTTATCAAATTCATCAATCATTGCTTTCAATTCTTCATCAGATAGATGCTCTCCCAGTTCTCTTGCAACCCTTCTCAAGTTTTTGAGTGTTATGTATCCAGTTCCATCATCATCAAATAATCGAAATGCTTTCAAAACTTCTTCCTTAGGATCTCTATCACCAATCTTCTGGGTCATAATATCTAAGAAATCCTGATAGTCAATTCTGCCAGAATTCTCTTTATCATATTGCCTCATTAACTCAATGACTTCAAGCTTTTTAACATCGAAGCCTAGAGCGCGCATTGCTACTTTAAGTTCATGATAGTCGATGCTACCAGTTTTATCAGTGTCAAAGAGATCAAAAGCTTCTTTTATTTCTTGTTTTTGCTCTTCCGATAACTCAAAGCGTCCCCTTCTTCTTGGCTTTGGTTTATTTGAAAGGTTGTATTCTGGCTTTTTGAACATATTTGAAATAAATTAATATGAATTAAATTATTTATTTAATGTATCAAATCATTTGCAAGTAAGCAGAGATCAGAATAGCATTTTTATAGATAAAACAGCGTTTATGCTTACCTTAAGAAGAGGAATATTTGATAATCCCCAAAATAGATACTTAAAAATAATTTTTAAAATTTGATTATTGCTTTCAAATTGCTAAGATTTGGGTTAATTGATTCTATGAAGTTTTATATTGATGAAATTATTTTAATAGGAAAAATATTACTTATTCAATATTCGAAAAATATTAAGATAGAAATTCTTAGAAATCCTGATTTATTATCATTAGTAAATTCTTAAATTCAAATCTATTTTATTTATTTATTTATTAATAAGAATTAACTGAAGAGACACGTTTCAAGATAAAAGAGATAATATGCTTGCACTTGAAGCAGCCTGTAAAATATAATATAAAAAATTTTAGGAAAGAATGGCATCATAAATCTTTAAATAGCTGATTTGTTTAATTTTTTTATGAAGCATAATATCTAAATATCATTGCAGTATATTAACCAGTAATAAAATGAAATTACTCCATCTGAAAATCTTCAGGTGGGACCACAAGATATTTTGGGGAGTTTTTATAGTATTGCAACTACTTCTAATATCATGCATGATAGGCACACTAGGAACTAAAAATTGGGTTCAGCTAAATCTTGATGAAAAATATGGACTTGATTTTCAGCCTTTTGATGGTGGCTTGATTGGATTAACCAGCTTTGGAAGTAAAAGTAATTCAACAAGCTATATAGATGAAGCAAAATACTATTGTAATCTAAAATATCGATCAGATAACTATACAGCATGATGCAGTATGTTTGAGGATTTGAAAAATGCTTCTGGGATTTATATTTTATTTGAAATCATAGGGATTGTCTCCATCTTGGCTTGAGGAGCAGCGCTTATTACATTTATCATGAAATATGGCTGCTTTCTATGCACTTTTTGTTGCTCATGCAGTGCATTAATAAGCCACTATATAGCATTTGCAGGCTATTTCTATTTCTCTTCTGTTAACTTTGATGGTAACTGCAATAAAATCTCAAATAGCAATAAATCCCCAACTCTTTGTGCTAAAGATGGTCCTTCATTATCTCTTTTTACTTCAATTTTTCTACCTTTGGTCATAATTGCTTTTTATTGAATTGGATGCATAGCACGCAAAAAATTAAAAAAAAAAGAAAATCAAGAAAAAAGAATGGAAAACCAAGAGAAATGTCATGGTGAGTTTGCCATCAAAATCCCTAATTCAGATTTGCAATTAGTTGAGCATATTCGTCCTTCAAGAATTCTTGAAAAAAGTTACGAAGGAGATAGTCCTTATCAAGAAGATAAACCTCTTGATGGAACTGTCTTAGATGAATATTCAGATTTAAGTAATAAAGTTTAAATTTAAACTAAAATTAGATAAATTTTTAATAAAATTTATATAAAACTGGAATTCCTGATAGCAGAAATTCATTTTTATTCTTCTATAATTTTTCTTTGAAACAAACTAAACTTCATAAGGTTCAGCAATAAATTATTTAGTTTCACTATATCCAAAATCAGTCATAGGCCTTTATTTTTCCATAAAACAGCATTAACTAGAAATAATTTATAATTACTATGAATATTCTAAAGCTCAGAGTTTGCCACTTCGATCACAAAATCTGTTGGGCAATATTTATAGGTCTACAACTTTTTATTATCGCTTGCATGGCTGGTAGCCTTGGAACAAAGAAATGGGTAAAACTTGATTTATCTTATGGGCTAGGAGACGACTTCGAATCTTTTGAAGGAAGCATTATAACAGTAACCCATTATAATGGAGATGATATTGATGTGTCTTATAAAGATGCAGCAGATTACTATTGCAATCCCAACCCAAATGCTATTCCAAATCTTTATAACGCTTGGTGCGATATGTTTGACAATCTGCACAGAGGTGCTGGAGTTTTTGCAGCATTTGAGTTTATATCAATAGTTTGCCTAGTGTCTTGGGGAGGAATATTGATTGGATTTATTTTTGGCGCAAATTGCTTTCCATGCTCTTTTTGCTGCTCTACATGCTCATGAATATCACATTTTATCGCGTTTTTTGGCTGGCTAGCATTATCAAATGGAGATTATGACGGAAACTGCGGTGACGTTGCTGAAAACTTTCATTATAATAATTATAACAGCACTCTTAATCAACCAGGACTTTGCATTCGAGATGGACCAGCTTTAGCAACTTTTTTAGCTGTATTTTTACCGATAGTGGTTATTGCTTATATGCCTATCGGTTGCATCGCTTATCGAAATAAAAGACAACAAGACAGAGAAGGCCAAAATCGAGATTTCACACTAGAAATGCCAAATTCATTGCCAATTCAAAATGGAGGACAAGCTCCAGTTATAGTTCAAGGATACCCAGTAACTCAGTTCGGGGTTCAATATGACCCATCTTTGCAAGGGCATATCCAAAATGGAATTCCATATCCCCTGAATGGTTTCAACATGCAACCCACTCCGCCTGGCCAAAATAGCGATCCGAAATTCTTAAAAACTATTGATTAATTCATATTTATTATAATCTATCTAGTTAACTCTTAAGAAATTCATGAGATATATCATATTAAATGCGATTCTTTTGAGAATATTAAATATCCTGAAAGAGAAATTTATTAAGAGCATTATAATTGTTTTAATGGTAATTTTATTTAAAAAATAAAGTTTTAATAAATACTTTGAAAAGTATTAAATGAAATATTGTTAAATATTTCAATTAAATAATTTATTTAAAAGCCCTATTTTTATTGTTTCTATATTTTCATCAAGCTTCAAAGCAACTTTCAACAGTTCTAATGGGATGTTTAGTAATTCATATACTTTCACTTATTATATTTATTATTGCTAATATGCTTTATTTTCCAAGAATGTATAAGTAATTAAGCAAAAATTATTTAAGATGAAATTGACAGTTCTTCAGCTAAAAGTTTGAAAGCTAGATCACCGAATCTTTTGAGCAATATATATAGGTCTGCAGCTATTTATTATAGCTTGTATTCTTTACTGCCTAATAACAGAAAGCTGGGTGAAACTTGATTTGTCTAAAAGCGAAGGAAAAGACTTCGATTCTTTCAAAGGAGGTCTTTCTAAGCTAACGGAATATGATGGGGAGGATTCTGATGCATCTTATGATGATAAGAAAGATTACTATTGTAATTTTAACCAGACTGGAACAGCAAATCTTTATAAAGTCTGATGCGATATGTTTACGGACTTACCAGCAGCAGGCTCGGCTTTTATACTTTTCGACGTTCTTTCAATGGCTTCTCTTGTAGCATGGGGTGTTATTCTCATTGCTTTTTCTTATAGTGTGAATTGTTTTTTTTGTTCATTTGTATGCTCTACGGGCTCTTGTCTATTACATTATGCTGCGTTCTTACTCTGGATTTTTGAGGTAAATGGAGTTTATAATGGTGACTGTAATGATATTGCTAAACACTACAGTAATGGCCAGTCCACTCGCAATCTTGAAAAGCCAAATCTCTGCATTGGAAGCGGACCAGGCATGGCAACCTTTTTATTAGTTTTTATACCTTTGGTGGTTATTTCTTTTATGCCTATTGGAATTACAGCATACAGAAATAAAAGACGAAAAGACAGAGAAGGTGAGCCTGGAGTACTTGAACTTCCGGGACTAAACTTATTTCCTGCTCCAAATCAAGGAGTACAAAATCCTGTATTACCTCCAAGATTCACGCCAGTAATGCATACTGGTGCTTCTTATACTCCTTATTTTCCAATAGAGCCTATACAAAGTCCAAATCAATATATAGATCCAAGCACGCAACCTAATCAGTCTGGCAATTCTAGCTATCCAGTTCTTCAAAAAAATATAATATAAATTTTTAATTTATCATAATTTTGCTGGTTAATTCTATTCATTCTCTTCTTTATGAGGATATAATTCATGGATTTTGTCTTGAACTATGGTCTTCCAAGACTTCTAAATACTAATTTTAATAAAAAATAAAAATTAATTAATGAAGAATCATGGCAATGGATTGTTGTTTGATTGTGAAATTAGGATAAAGATTTAAAAAAAACTTACTTAATCGTGGTTATTAAATACTTTCCCCAATAAATTTGTATATCATATCAATACATTCTTTCAAAAATCACCTGACTTAGTTAACTATTATGAATTCTAAATGTTAATTAAGAATAAATTTCTAAAGGATCTATAAATTCTAACCTATTGAATTCTATGAATTTACATAAGGAACTATAGATACCAAAAGCAATTATATTGATAACTGCTTACTTTGGTATGTAATTGCTAAAAATATTGCATAGCAAATCATAAGCAAAGCAAAACAAATAAGTGTATATGCGAATCCTAAATAGCTTATAAGTAATCCTCCTAAAACTGGTCCTGCAATATTTCCAACTGCATAACTTGAATTAAAAGTTGCATAAATTTGCTCATAGTTAGATGATTCCACTTTTCTTACAGTGTCTGCGAGCTCGGGTAATACTGGAACCATCACTAACGAAGATGCTGCACCAATTAGAGCCATACAAAATGTTTCAAGCAATATTGAGTCCGGTAGACAAATTAGTGGAAGTAAAACGCCTAAAAAGAGCATTCCGACTATAATTATTGGTCTTCTTCCTGAGCGATCTGATATTTTTCCAGCAAGTGGCGAGATAGTGCCAAATGAGAGTACAGCAAGTGCTAATATAAGCCCCATTTGCAGAGGGTTGATATTGAATTTTGAATATAAAATCAAAGGAATCATTGGCTCGAGCATTGTTAAGCTTCCAGATCCAATTATAATTACTCCAATAATTTCTATAAATTCCCCTCTAAATAAGCTTAATTTTCCTGCAGTATTTTCTTTTTTTTTCTCCGTATCTTTTAAAAACACAAAAACAGTCACAGCCTGAATGAAGGTAAATGCAGATCCTATAATGAATGGGAATGAATATCCTCCAATATGATATAAAATTCCTCCTAAAGGAGGACCTATAAGCATACCCAGCCCACTTCATCCTGTAATTTCTCCTAAAACCTCGCCAAGCTTATGTGAAGGTGAAATATCAGTAATCAATGCAAGAGCTGGAGTAAAATTCGCAGCTGCTGCAACACCCTGAAGTATTCTTGAGAAAATAAGCATCCAAATTGAATCAGAAAATGCAAAAAGAAGAGTTGCAAAACTGAGGGTGAAACTTCCTAATACAATTATTTTTACTCTTCCAAATATTTCCTATGTTAATTTTACAGAAAGCTTAGCAAAAAATGGAGATGAAAATAAGATAGATGCTGCATAGGCTCCAAAAATTAAGCCAATTCATGTAGGAGACGCATCAAGCTCTGATGCGTATGATGGTAAAATTAAAACTGCCAATCCATAAAGAAGCTGCCCATTTACCATAAGCCAAATAATAAGCAGTTTTGGAAAAAAGGGGATCATTTGTGTATTTTGTGCAAATGTAACTGTATGTGTTCTATTGCGAACTTCAGGGAGAGCTAATAAAAATATTGTAGCTATGCAAAAACTTTCAATTAAATGGAAAAATCAGCTCCAGCATATAAACTCATCGTTAAATAGCACATAAATTCTTGTAAGGGATTTTAATAGCGATGAAATAAATGAAATTCCTCAGTAGCTGTAAAGCATTCATGATCTTGGGAGGCCTTTTATTTCTTCGATAAAAACTACGGATCCACTTAAAAATCATGCTAAAGATTCAGTAATAGCATAATATACGGTAATACCTCCAGAATGCTTATTTGTGATTAAAGCAGCAAGTTGAATGATAGGATAAATTGAAAGGAATAAGCATAGGGTTAGGATAAATTGCGATTTTTTTGTGAGTTTACTGTACTTTGGAGTTGGAAATTGAGCCATAAGAGGACAAAATCGAGAAATTGCCATAATTATAAAGATAGTTGCTGGTACTGAAGTAAGCACAAGATTTTCTAAGCATAATGTATATAATGCTGTCTTATCTGAAAGGATTTCTCCACTGTCATCTTCAATTGGTTCTTTCCTGCATATGGCAAATAGATTCTTTTCCATGAAATTAAATAAAATTTAATGAGTGAAATTTTCTTTGAAGTTTCGATTAAATTTAAAATAGATAACTTTAATTTAATAAAACAACAAATCAAAGATCTTTTTGGCCTAAAGATCATTTTATGAAAACTTTGCTAAATAAAATTATTTAATCTTGCTACAATAGAACGAGATTTATTTTATGTTTCATTTTCTTTTACTAAAGTTACACAAGTAAGGAACTATTCATGATATTTTTTTATACGATTATCTTTATAATATACCTTGCAGCAATTTAGATTTTATTTTAATTAATATTTTTACTGCTGAAAAATGGTTTCTTGCATTCATATCCAAAGTTTATTAGTCTTAATATCTACCTAAATTGCATTAAATTAAACTTGACTCTCATATTTATCTAAAAACAGTTTCGATTCTAGTAAAAAATAACCCTTAATCAAAGCAGTTACATTAAGAAGAATAATAATTTATACATAATCATGGCCAGCTCATTCCTATCAGATGTACTCACAACATCAAAACTAACTCCTCAGTCAATAGAGATTTCTCAGCAAACAATCAATAATGCAACCTCAAAAATTATTTCAAATGACTTCATAAAGAAAACCTTCGCATCAAGGACAAACCAGTCTCAGAAATTCAGCATAAAGCAACTCATCGATAAAAGTCTTCTTAAACTTAATTCCGCTGACGTCGAGCTCAACCTCAGAAAAGCAAAACTTAGAGAGGCGAAAAGACTTAAAAAGCAACTAGAGGCCAAACTTTCCACAATTGCTGAGTCCATCGAAGGACTTAATCCATTCGAAGATATGGAACAAAATCCTAAGCTAAACCTTCAAAACTCTAGAGTAAGGCAAGAATTCTTTAATGTTGAAAAGAAAAAAAGTGAAGAAAACACTAAAGTCGTTCACAATTACTTTCTAGAGCAGCAGAAGAGAGCCAAAAAAATAAAAAAGCATATCCAAGAGCTCGAAAAAATGATTGATGAAGATAAAAAAGCAAAACAAGTACAGCAAGAAGAAATAAAAAGAAAAAAAGAAGAACAATACCAAAGCGAGCTTGAAAGGATGCAGCAAAAAAAGCTGCAAAGGCAAAGAGAGCTAGAAGAAATTCAAAGGAGAAAACAAGAATTCGAAGAAATCAAAAAGCAAAAACCACTTTTTGTGAAAATAGAAGAGAAATTTAAAAGCGATATTGAAATGCCTGAGCTGGAAAAAAGAAAAGCAGAGCTTGCAAAAAAAAGAATGCTATACCAGCCGATAAGGCAAGATCAGCTCTCGGAGCATGCTAAATGGTATGAATCCTTAAAACAAGAGCAAGCTCAAAAAACTGAGAAAGAAATAACGGCCAAAAAGCTTGACTTCAAAGTAAGATCCAACTCAAACTTATCAACCACTTGGAGTGTCAAAATTATTGAACAAGAAAAGCAGCAAAAAGAAGCCCAAAATTTGGCTAATTTAGAAAGGCTTAAGATGATAGAGAAAAAGACGAGATATGCTGAGATTGTCAAAGAAATGTTTTCACCAACAATTGATAAATTCAAACAGCAAGAATTACAAGAGAGAATTGATAAAATTAAAAATCCAATACCAAAAAGAACAGTAAAAACGCTAGAAAATACAGTTGAAGAAAATCGTCCAGAGCCTGAAAAGAAAAAAAAGCCTTTCAAAAAGGCTAAGAAAGCTAACACCCCTCCTGCAGAGCCTGAAAAAGAAGCTAAAGTCATTGATTACTTGGGAGAGAGAAGAAAGCAAAGAGAAGAGTACGAAAAAGAGCATCCTCAAGAAGAATTAGACTTAAACTTCAATTGGGAAAACGAATTGCAAGATGCTCCAGTTCAAGAAAAAATAAAGAAAATCAAGCAAAAAGAGTTGCTTATTGAGAAGAAAATCAAAGCTGATTTATCAAATCCAACCAGTGTGAAAGCACTTCAACAAAGTGCAAGCGTTGACAATTTCTTAATTGGGTCAATCAAAGCCAAGCTTCAAGTTCTTGATACCATGGCTGAATAGCTTAGCTTATAAGTATTATTCATAATTACAAATAATCTAAAAGGAGTTTTTTATAGTTTTTAAGATGTCTTACTTGCAAAAATACAGAGAATTTGGGATCATCGGAAGAGGAAATTTTGGTAAAAAATATTCAGGAAGTGCTCATTTAGTCCAAAGCCTTCAAGATAGCCAACAATATGTCGCTAAAAAGATTGTTCTGGGCGGAATGACTGACAAAGAAATAAGAGGAGCTCACCAAGAAGCAGAGCTTCTCAGAAGATTAAACCATCCAAACATAGTGAAATATAAAGAAAGCTTCTGTGAAGAAGGACAGCTTATAATTGTTATGGAATACTGCAAAATCGGAGATCTTGGGTATCATATCAAACAAAAAGTGAAGCAGAGAGAAACGTTTACGGAAACCGAAATTATGAACTGGTTTGTTCAAATGTGTATGGCTCTACAATATATACATTCTCAAGGAATTTTGCACCGAGATATTAAATCTTCAAATATATATCTTACTGGAAATAATACTGTAAAGTTAGGAGATTTTGGAATTTCTAGAGTCTTGCAAGGGTCTGAGGCTGCCCAAACAGTGGTAGGGACGCCTTACTATATGAGTCCAGAAGTCTGTGAAAATAAGCCTTATAGCTATAAAAGTGATACATGGTCACTTGGATGTGTTTTATATGAGCTTTGTACTCTAAAGCATGCATTTTCTGCTGATAATCTGCTTGGATTAGTATTTAAAATAGTAACAGAGAGGGCTGAGCCGATTCCCTCCCATTATTCCCAGCAATTACGATCGATAGTACAGTAATCCTCAAATAGAAATCTACTTGTCAAAGACTCTTCTCAAAGAATTTCTATAAGTGAGCTATTAAGAACCCCATATGTTTTATCATTCATGCAAAACTTTGTAGACACAAATGGACAAAGCTTAACGACCGTCAGATCTTTGAGCATAAGAAAGACCGCAGTACAGGTGCAAGAACCTCCGAGTCCTGCCAGGCCCGATGAAACTCCAAAGGAAAGGTTAGCAAGGATAAAAAGGGAAAAGGCCGAACAAGAAGCAGAAAAGCTAAAGCAAGCTGCAAGAGAAGCTTATATGACAAATCAAATGTAAAAGTAACGTAGAACGAAACAAAGAAAGCAGGATATGCTGTACTCTTCTCCAAGCCAACGACAACAAAATCAAGCTGTAATTAACAAAGCGATGGCCCCACCGAGGGATTTGAGCGGAAGCGGGTCAACAATTGCATCATTAGTATTTACTAACCAAAAATCATATGAAAGAGCTGAAGATTTATCAGAGCTGACTGAAGAGTTTAATTTAACTAGGTCTCAAGACTTAAACACCGAAGAAAATTATAGAAACTATTTAAAATATTCCCAGCCCACAGAAGATACCATGACCTATTCTGACACTTTTGAAGCCTCAGCTTATACAAATGTGTTTGGTGCCAAAAATAATCCTCACGATGACAGGCCGATTCGGGCATCAGGACAATATAACTTGAACTTCGTTGAAGATGGAAACCCTGAAATTGCAGAAAACAACCCAGAAGAGCTCACACAAGTCATCAGCATGTATAGAAACCAAATGAATAATGGCGGAAGATTAGATTCAATAGAAGAAGCTTCAAGAGAGTCAACCTCAGGGTTGTCTCCTACTAAAATTGTCGTCGATAAAAGAGCATCGATGAGAAAGCAATGTGTAGACTGCATGGGAGAGAAGTTATTTAATGAAATTTATCAGTTTTTGAGGAGACAAAGACAACTTGAAACTCCAGATGATATCATTTTAGAAGAAGTAAAAAAACGATGGGGAAGAACTGCTACAAATTATTGCTTCTTAGTAGACCAGCTAATTTTTGTGGAGCTATTTTAGTAATTTTAAACCATTTTAATGACTTCGCCAAAATTTAACATATAAATTTCTGACATAATGACACAAGATTTAAGAAACACAGACACCTCAAAGTATTGCTATAAAATCCAAGTCCATTACTTGAAAATTTTACAATTAGATGTCAGCTCAATACAAATAGTTGCTGAATATAAAGATGCAAAATTTGAAACACTCCCTATGCATTATGATATTTTCCAAGGGAGAGCAGTCATCGAGCAACCATTAACTTTTATTATCAATAAACAAGAACCTGAAAACGACTGAATCAATTTTTTTATTATTGAAAAACAAGCAAAACTCTCTGTAAAATTAGGAAAATGCAAATTGAAGTTACCAGAAAAAGTCACCAACCAAGAAACATTTCGGAGATTAGAAATCCCGATTGAGGAATGCAGT
This sequence comes from Blepharisma japonicum, assembly GCA_949751835.1. Classification (NCBI taxonomy): domain Eukaryota; phylum Ciliophora; class Heterotrichea; order Heterotrichida; family Blepharismidae; genus Blepharisma; species Blepharisma japonicum. Next base: position 120,430 of record CATKHK010000072.1, on the reverse strand, counting down.
GATAAATCAGCAAAGTTAAGCATCACAACTTGTGTGCAGATGCTTTCACATAAGCACAGCTCGAGCTTTTCATCTGAAGATTATTCAAAGCAAAGAGGCGAAATGAATTTATCATTATCAGATATCGTTATAGAAGATGATTATTTGTTAAAGAAAGAATATTTCACTGAAAAAATTGAAATTTCTGCTGATAAGAAAATAGAAGAGCCAGCTCATGAACTAGAGATAAATGAAAAAGAAAATCTTCCAGAATTTGAAAAGAATTTAGAAAAAATTGATGCAGCAAAGCCTAAAGAAAGTAATTTTATTCTTGTTGGAGACTCACCATTACTTTCTCCGAAAAAAATACTTGGGAGCAGAAATCTTGCATGAAAATCAAAAAAAGTGGAAATAGGGTTAAATAGAAGCCAAAATTACTCACCAATTCAAGCAAAGCTTGAGAGAAGGCTGAGAGGATACTCAGATGATGATATAAAGTATAAATACCAAGCTGACTCAGAAAGCTCAAGCTCAGATGAAGAGCCGATTGATATTACAAATGTGTTGACTAATACCAAAATGCCGAAGCGTACAATGTCTGAAACAAAGCCAAACACAAATACAAAAGAAGACGAGATTGAAATAAAAGAAATCCAAGCAGAATTAAGAGGAAAAGCCAGACTTGGATATTGCTCAAAGTGTATTATAATTTAACTGTATAAATTAAGGCATTGATATTTATAATTGATGGCTCAAAATATAAAGATACTCAACTCATGCCTAAAGGCTAAAAACTTTTTTATGTGTCAAATCATTCAATAGAGCTTAAATTAATTTAAAAACTAAAAATACTTTTCAACAGAATTTTCTGAATATAAATTAAATTTCTTTGCAGAAAATAAGCTAATTAATTAAAATCAAACACTCTATTCTCGCTTTTTCTGTGACTTCCACAACTCTGATCCTGTTTTCTTCTCAATTTTAGGATTTTGCTTTCTTAGGCACGTGAATGTTACAATGATTCCCAAAATAATTGAAATAGCAGCGACATACGAAAGATTGAATAAGGACTCATCCATTATTAGCCTCTAAATTATATAAATAATTATCCTATCTTTTTTTTGAAAAGAAATATCACAATAAGCCAAAATGATGAACATTAAATTATATATTGATTTCTCAAAAGCTTGCCTTAGGTTTTCCTTTTTGAGGAATGTTTGGAGTGAGATTTAAAAATTCTGCCCCTATTTCATATCCAGGAGTTGGAACAAGGGGAGTATGAGAGCTGCTGTTAGGATTGGAAAGAGGAGGCAACAAATTATCGTAAAAGTTGAGATGGCGGACTTCAATAGGAGGGAATACAAGTGGCATGACAGGAATATGATCATTGCTGATAGTTTTGATTTCAGATTTATAATCATAATTAAGTTCCCTCGCTTCTGACTGATAAGGTAAAGAAGACTTAAGAATGTCATCAACATAGAAGTTTAGTTCTAGAGTCTTATAATCTTTAGAAATCGCCATACTTTCTCCTAAGTTTGCATAGACTAAATTAAGCTCATTCAGCGACACATTCATATTTTTTTCGTTTTTTGCATACCACTCTATGAAATTTTCTTCAAATCTCAATATTTTTGTTTTCAAGTACTCCCTCAAATGGCTCACATCATCATTCATGTGTAATTTAGCTGTAAAAGCAGTGATAACTAGTAAATAGTGTAGTGGTGAATTAACTTGTGGTCAAACGAAACGTTCAACATAAATTGATCACATTGCAACTTCAATTTCATTTAAATTCATTTCTTGGTAAGCTCCAATGAGTAGACGAAAGAGTGGTTGGATTCTGAATTCATATGGAATATTTTTTGACATAGAAAGCCTACGTATTATCAGTTGACTTTTTTGAGAAATTCCATACTGCATAAACTCATAATGCTCCTCTTCATATTTATCTATAAGTTGCTGGTCAAACATTCCACCAAAGTCACTGCTTTTAAAACTTTCTGATTCTGAATCACTGAGCTCTTTATTTTGCTTTGAAATTGGAGCTAAAGTATTATTTGATAAGGAAAACATTTTATGTTAATTAATTTGGCATTCTTAATTTTAAGTACATAAGTCAGAAATTAAATGTTATATGAGTCACCAAGTGGAGTAGAATTTTGTTGCGGCGAAGTAGATTTGCTTCCATTATCAATTTCATTAGCTTTTTTCTTTCTAAATAGTGATTTAATACTTGGGGTTAGAAAAGACATAAGAGACGTCTTTTTTCTTTTTAATTCTTGCCTTGCATCAGAAACAGGCAGGTTTTTCTTCAATTTCTCGAACCTATTCATTTTGAGATAGTTAACACGAATTTGTTCATAGCTAGCAGTTCTGTCAAAGTTTCTTCCTGTTGATCGAAAGATGAACCTAAACAATTTGCATTCATTGGTAAACCTTCTTCTCAGCATCTTTGAAATAACAGAAATTTCATTTGAATTATTATTTTGTTCATTCAATGTTATATAAATTGCCAATAAAAATAACTCAACAATGGATAAAGATTTTTCTTTGGCTGAAATTTCAATTTTTATTTTGATGATTTTGAAGGTGATTAATTCTAAATAGAAATTACTTTTTGTCAAAGGCAAAGAAGTGGGAATCTTGCATTGTAAGCTGGCAAGCCAGCTTAAAGTGATGCATAAATCATATCTAACAATATCATTAGGAGTTGAAAAATCATAAGTCCGAATTTCTGTCATAACTGAAAAACAATTTGTTGGTTCGTCTATTTCCAATTTATTTTTTTTGGCAAATTCATTATAGATTTTAAATGTTGACCCGCCGTTGCCAATAAGAATTCCATAAATGAATTTTCCAGAAATTCTGACCCATGTTTGTCTGCTTAAGTATTCAAAATATTCATTTCTCAGCCTGATTTGAACCTCTTTCTTGGTTGGCTTATTATAATGATATTTTCACACCTTGGCGCCTATTTTTAGCCTTTCCATAGAATTTGGTAAGGCAAATTCTATATCTTTTGCTTTGCTCGTTCGCAGTTCTCTTTTTTCTGATTGGAATTTTTCAATTAGTATATTTTCATTTGCTGATTTAAGGAGGATGTCATGATATGAGTCTTCTTTTGTAGGCTCTTTGACAATTCGTATTGAATATTTTGTGGATTTTGAAGGGGTGTTTACAAAATGCATTGAGATGTGCTGGGGATTATTTTCTGATTCTTCGGGAGAAACTTCATTTAGCAGATTGCCTTTTTCATCAATTAGTCCATTGCTATTAAGCTTCAAAAAGTTATTCCTTTGCTCTTCTTCGGTATTCATAGTCCCTGGAAGTTCATCAGAATTATTTGTCAAATGTGAGGTCCTTGAATTTGAATTTTTTTTATTGGAAGTTGCATCCTTACTTTTTCAAAACATTTTAAATATTGGCAAAATCTCTGCTTTTTCTTCTTTTGGGATAGTGAATTCTTCCATCTTCAATTATTTTAATATATTTGAGAAGATACTTCCATTCTATTTTAATAGATTATTCATTAAGGAAATGAGCTTTATAATTATAAAATGACTGAAGGAATCGCGCCAGCTACTTACACAAAGCTTAGAGCATGTCTTAGATGCAAGCTTATTAAATCAGAAGATCAATGGCTCAAGGACGGATGTGAAAACTGTGAACAGCTGGAGATCAAAAATGACTCTGAAAGGATGATCGACTGCACAACTTCAAGGTTTGAAGGAATTATATCCATGATAAATCCTGCACAATCTTGGGTAGGAAGATGAAATAGGCTTTCCAATAAAATCCCAGGCTGTTATGCATTAGATGTCCAAGGAGTCTTGCCAGAAGATGTCCCTGAAGAAGATGAAGAAAAGGATTAGTAATAACATTTAATCAACGAGGCTTTTTTCTATTTTTTTAAAAACTAAGCTTAAAACACTTCAGCTGTAAAAGATTTTTCAGTAGAAAAATCGCGCAATTATTTAATTAGCTTTATAGCACGGATTTATTGACAAGTGAAAGTCGCTTTGCGTGGGATGCTGTTCTCTTAGGAGAATGCTTTTTTGAGACCTTCGGGGTTGTATTTCGAACTCTGATTTCACTGTTATTTCTTTTTGATCTTAATCTATTTAGTGTGACTGGTCTTGAGTAGCCTTCATCTTTGGTATCTCTCACAATTGAAAACTGAACAGAATTCCTTTGCTTAAAAAGCCTTCCTTTTGAAGCTTGAGCAGTTGGTGTAAAATAAAGTAGCTCAACCCTTCCTGAATCAGCTGGAGTATTGTTAATTTTTTCTAGTTTTTCATCAATTGTTTTATCCAAGTAGTTATCTTCCGGCCGTTCTGTGGTCCTTCAATCAAATGAGCTTTGGATATGGCCTTTACTTGCCCCCTTTTCAATAAATCTAACTGTGTCCAATTTATTTTCTGGAGAAATTTCTAAAACATCACTTATGTCTACATCATTTGAATCTGCCTTATCGTATTGAATAAGTTTGAAAACAATTTCTTCTCTTTTTGTAATAGGAATATCAGTATCTGCAAATATTTCATTAATATCAGTTCTACCTTCTTTTACCATTTTATCAAGTTTAACAAGCAGCATTTCAGCAGTTCTAGCAGTTATGTCTCCTTTTTCTTTAAGATATTGAATTTTATTCTTTAACTGGAAAACTGTGAATTTATCAAAAGCACTATTTTGAGAATCTCCAGGCGAATCTTCACATGAAAACGTAAAATATTCTGGCAGTTCTTGAGCCAGTGGAGTAGCGACATGAGATCCGAGCAACTCTGGGTTCACAATTTCATAATATTTCTTATTCGCCTCAGTTAAAATCATAAGCATATCTTTAACAACTGAATTCATAGTATTAACAAGCATTTGTATATTTGCATTTAATTCGTCATTTGTATCGCATGCTAAATTTCTTTTGGGGATTACTTGTTTTTCAAATTTCGCATAGAGGCTTTCATTGGGGTTTATCCTTGGGTATTCAACAAATTCATCTATGAGTTCCATAGAAATAAAGGGTTTCATGACCCTTCTTAAGTCAAGGTCAATTGATTTAAGATATTCTACATAACTGTCTCTACACCTTTCTCTGAATTCTTTTATTACTTGACCTATCCTTTTGATATTAGAGTTGATAAGTTTCCCATCCCTTTTAATTCTTTCCTTCATACTTGCCAGCTGTTTCTTTAAGCTTGCTATTATTTTCTGAACTTTTTCAAATTCGTCGAATTGTATTTCAATCTTTTGAAGAGAGTCTGACATCAATAAATTATACTCTAAAATGTTTTTGGTAATCTTAGACATTTCTTGGAATTTTGAGGCATCAATAAGAACTTTATCAGGAAAATTCTAATTAGTGTTTACATCAGGAGAATTTGATTCTGCAAAACTAATTAATTTGATCAGTTTTTTCTGGTATTCAGAAGATTTATGATTAATTCGCTTCATCGTGTCTATAGCATTAAGAGTAGTCACCATATTAAATGATTTGGGCCAAAAGAAAAGTGGTAAATTAACTCAAAATTAATAAGGAAATTATGGGTTAGAGTTTATGTCATTAAGATTATAAAAATTGAAGCCATTTTTTCAGCTCGCTGAGTCTAGATCATATTGAAGAACATTCATGGATTGGTTTACAATAAAATATTCAGAGCTGATCAGAAATGAATTTTGTGAAAACCTTAAGGGTGTTGCATTTGTGAAAGCTCCTAATTTAACTATTATCTCTTCTTCTGGAGAAAATAGATAATAATCATTATTATTTTTACCTCCAAAAATAAGAATCCCTTTACCAGTTTCAAAAACACCTAAATATTGTGTAAGTATCGGCAAAAAAAGGCTGATGCCAATTCAGTCTCCAGAGTCAATGCAATATTTGTCTATTTTTGATGAGTATTCAAACCCATCAAAGCCTCCAAACAAGAAAATATAAAGATTCGCTCAGTTAGCTGCAGACATCCCAGATCTTCCTGGCGACGGATAATTTTCTATATATGTTCAGGTATCAGTTTCATAGGAATATCTTTCTGAGTCAGTTTTATATCCTTCTTTATTAACTCCTCCAAATGTATAGATAAAGTCTTCAATTAAAATTGATGCAAAATAATATCGGAATGATTGCATTGGTGCTTTTCGGGTGATTGTGTAAGAGCTAGTATTCAATTCTCAATGTTGATTGGCACAAATTATTCTTGGATATGATTTATCACTAGTAAAACAAACTGAATGAGATGGTATTAAAAGATTTTCAAGTCTGCCTGGGATTAATGAATGTGTGTACCACATTATATAATTTTTTGATATGCACATAATGCTGGGAGATGAAGAGCTTCAAAGAGTTTCTTTCTCTTTAATTGATACATTTAGCTCATTTCCAGATTCTAGTAGATTTTTATATGAGAGAATAGTTTTTACCAATCTATCATTATGCAAAAGGCATAGATTTGATACTGGCTTTGAGTATTTTAGATGTTTTGCGATTTGTCATAGAAGTTTGGAAAGGCTGCTTGGAGCTTCTAGCGAAAATTGGATTCCTTCAAAATTTATGCTAAAAAACACTCCTGTGTTTTCCATATAAATGAATTTCCATAGAGATTTGCTTATTATACCAAAATTTATTATATTTTCTTCAACAAATCGCCTTGCTCTAAAAAATTACTGCATCATTGATATTTATCAATTTCCAGCATTCTATTCTTTGACAATAACTTATCTAATAATTTTCCATAAATTAATTAATTCCTATACATGCTTAATAGCACCGTATTCCGATATTTTGAATGTGTCCAAAATATCAAAAAATCAAAGTTTCTTGCCCTAGATGAGAAAATTACAAAGACATACAACAACGAATCATTTACAATAGATCGACAAAATTCTGAGGACAAATCGTGCTATTTAGCTCAAAATCAAGAAGGTAAGGATTACAATATTCAAATTATCAAGTGTTCTGCTTCAAGTCTCAATCTATATGAGTCAAGGTTTCAAGAACTATGACCATTAGTTGAGCATTTGCCTGGAATTAATAAAAAATATGCAATTGATGAAGAAAATTTTGTTCTTATTTGAGAAGTTCGACAATTTCTGTCTTTAGAAGACTGAAATTTGCACAAAATAGATAGCAATATTCCAAGAGATTTAAGAAATAAAGCTATTATTTATCCTGAAGTAATCATTAGGGCTGTTCAAGATTTAATTAGCCAGATAGCGACTGCACAACGGCTAGGGATCACAATTAGAAATATTTCTCCGGAAAATATTTATATGGATCTTAATGAGTCTCCTATAAGGCCAGCTTTAATTTTGGATGAAGGGGTTGGCATTGATGTCAAGATCGATGTTATCAATGAGAGATCTTTAAAATATCAATTTCCTTTAGACCCAGCAATTTATCCATTTGCACAAGCTGAAATTGTAGATTTCTGAGGGTTAGGGGTATGCTTGTATGCGGCTTTGACTCAAAAAATGTCTTCTCAAATGCCAGAATTTGTAGCAATGGAGGAAGAAGTTAGATCTGACACAGTTTTAAGTGAAAATTATGTGCCTGGGCTATCAGAACTTATCGTAGAATTTATATCAGAGAGCTGCAATAGTATTTCTGCAGAGGATAGACTATTTTCTCCGCTTATGAGAAGCTGGCTTCATATGTTTAAAAATACAAATTCTTTGATTTCTTTTGAAGATTTAGAGCCAAAAGCAGTTTTGTCAGGTTTATATTGTAAAGATGGAAATATTATAGAAACCACCTTAGAAATTTTACTTCTTAAAGAGGTGCGCATTGAAAGACTTTTAAATTTAAGCCCGAGCAAAGAGACTGTAATAAGAAAGTTCATAGAAACTTTAGCGAATTATAAGCAATATAAAGGGAAGCCAGAACTTCTAACAAATGCATATAGCTCTATGTGTATTTTAATGAAAAAATACCCTTGGATAAAGCACGAAGCAGGTAAGCTGAAATTATATCATTTGCTAGACAATAAAGAAAATCTTGCCTATCCTGATGTGAGGAAAAAGATTATTAATTTCATACAAAAGCTATGCAAAAATAATACTCTTACAGGTCTAATAACCATAAAGCATAATAAAGTACTGAAGGAATTGATTTATACGCAATATTCAGAAGAATCATCAGAGCTTCTGAGTTTTTTGCCACTATGTGGGAAATCAGGTGTGAAAAATATGCAAATGCATAAAGACTATAAGGTTTACCCTAAAAGATCTGAGCTGTTATTAGCAATTTCTAACATTCCTATCTTTTTTAAGAGGCAAAAACCAGAAGTTTTATTAAGGCTGATAATTTCTATAATGCAGGATTCCAAGGACAAAGAAGATGCTGAGTTCAACTTATGTTTCCAATATGCCCTAGAAGCAATTTTTGCGATTCTTTATGGTGGATCTCATTTTCATAAGAAAAACAACAACGGAAAATGCTGCAAATTAGTAAACCTTCACCACAACTATAACGTTTTTCCATTATTAGTAAAATGTTCGACCTGCACAGAATATTTATGTTTATCATGTGGAATGTCTCACAAAGATGAAGGCCATTCTTTCAAGTTTGTGCTTTATTCTATGTCTCAAAATATAACTTGTCAATGCCATCAGCCTCACAACAAAGTTGACTTGCCATTAATTCCTACCGAATTCAACCAAAAGCATATTGAACTGTTCATGACTGGAGGAAAATTCAAAAATGATACATTTTATACAGAGGAAAATAGCGATAAAATGACAATAACGAGCTCAAACGAAATAATTGTATTTAATGATGACGACCAGCCTATGTCTGTTTTGTATTTTGAAGTAGAAATTAAATGCGCAGGAAAAAGCGAAAATATTTCAATTGGTATTGATGAAACTGATATCATATATAAAGGAAATAATGGAAATATTATGCTTGGGGATGAAATAATTGATAAAGGACCACGACTTGGATCAAAAGATACAATAGGTATTGGGATTACCTCCGGATATATAATTTATTTTACTTATAATGGATATAATTTGCATACCTACATTGAATGCAAACCTATTAGGGTAGTAAGGCCACTTGTAATCATAAAAGGAAAAGGTATTCGTGTTCAAGTGAAATTTGATAATTTTCTATTTAGTTCTCAAACCTATCAAGTGATTTCAGATCAGACGCAATGCTCTTTAAGACAAAACATAGAGACTTGGGCAAGATTTTACAGTTTGACATTGAAGGAAAAATTTAATGCTGAACAAAATCTGGAGAAAATAAAAAATATACTGAAAGATTTCAGCAAGAGTATGCAAATTATACACCCTCCTTTAGAAAGTTACAGGAAGATTAGTGAAACCACTTCATGCAATAAAAATTGTATTTTGCTGTAACTTTAAATACTAACTCTAAATATTTAAGAGAAGTTGGTGCAATTTTTTATCTTCAAGGTCATCGCCACTTCATAAACAAAATAAATTTAGAAAGAGAATTACTGGAATAACATTAATTTTCTTATGATTCAATATAAAGAAATTTAATACACAATTTAAGGAGATGAGATCTTCTAGTTTAAATAATATCATCTCATTCTATTTAGCGCATAAATTAGACTTTAATTCATATAAGCCTTAGAGTTATAGATGAACAAGATGTGGAGACCATAATGATCTATCAACTATAAAATTGACAGTTGTCTGTGGGCTCATTTCTATCGCGAAAGGTCATAATTGACTTTCATCAATTACTTCCTCCCGCTAAATTTTTATTATGAGGTCAATAATTTATATTAATATGAATTATCACTACTTTAGAATAAATAATCCTTTTTATTTATAAAAGATTACAATTAATTCAAAATTAACTTTTCTGAGCATTTTTTTTATCCGCTTCCTCTTCTTCATATGAAAAAGCAAAGCGGTCATCGTAAGAAATTTTTGTTTGACGATAGTTATTTAACCTCAAAAATGATGGTGCCGACACAAACTCCATGCCAGTATTGATACTTTCAACGTAAAACACATTCTGATGATTTTGCAGTACTTCCATCATTTTATCAAGTCTTGTACAAATGAACGCTAAAACTCGACTCAAGTATTTTTCGTTAACTTCCATAGCAGACCTTTCTCCTTCTGATAGCTGAAAAACAACCCTACTCAGGACGTTAATAGAAGAATTCACCAATTCTTGGAGTTTATGCAAATTATTTTCACTTCTAACAATTTCCTCAATTTTTTTTTCTAATTCTTCATTGGCTTTATTGGCTTCTTCTATACTAATATTAATATAAGCATCATCTCTGAATTTTCAAAACTCAACTTCTTTTATAAGCTCTTCTCTTTCTTCTTGAAGAGCTTCTATCTGATTTTGCAGCTGCCCGACTGTGCCTTTCAAGTTTTCTTTTTTTTCTAGCAAATATTTGTAATAAGGAAGCATATCTTGAATTGTGGCAATATTTGTTACTCTTTGAATTGCTTTAAATTTAAATTCGCAATTTTCTTGGATCTTTTCAACTTTCATAGCCTCATCTTGTATTATATGTTCTTCTTTAAGTTCTCCTATTCTCCTTTCAAATCTCAGCAGTTGTACAGCGTTATTTTGTTGTCTTTCTATAGTAACATTTCTATTATGTTCGAAAGAAATGCATTTTTTTATTTTTTGGTAATCCTCAAAAACTTTTAGTTCTGATTGCATTTTTTTCTTCATTTCTATTTTTTCTTTCTCAGTTTCTTGGGTTATAGCTTCGATTTGCTTATTTATTTCGCCAAATTTAGAGATATATCTTGCTAATTCTTTTTCCATGTTTTTGCAATCTCGATTCAGTTGTTTAAGTTTGATATTGCTTACATTGACTGGATGGGCCATTACTATAGCATTTTCTTGCCGACAGGCCAGCATAAATTTTAATGTATCTTGATAATAGACTTCATTATTCAGTCCTTGTACAAAATCATGGTATTCTTCTCTTCTGAAATTGTATACATCCAGTAAATTATTTGTCTCATTTTCCTCATCTTCTAGCAGCTGCAGTTTTTCTTCAAGTCTTTTCAGTTTTTCTTGCCTTGCCGTAACTTCACTGTGTATTTCATTGTATTGTTGCTTTTTCAAAACAACTTGTTTTCCTAGCTCGCTCATATAAAGTCTTATGTGTTTTGATCGTTCAAGATCTTTTATGTTATTTATGAAAGTTGAAATATCTCTACTTTGCTGAAATTCGCTACTTACAAATTACTTTTCAACTTTTTCTTTTATGTTATCGATAGCATCCTGAAGATGAGTCATTGGCTGAATTTGAGGAGATGTATAATTCCCTATATTATTTTTACGAGACAAAAAGCTTTTTCAAGAGCTTGACCTAGTCCGAGGAGGTATATCTTTCGGTTCTTTTGTGTAGGAATAAAAACTTGAATTTTTCTGATTTATGGAAAAACTTAAATTTCTCTTTTTGTGAAGCAAGGGCAAGTTTGGAGTTGGATCTCTGTCAACATCTGGCACTAAAACTTCAGTGAAATTGAAAATGTTTGAGGCAGAGATCTCTCGGGTTGATGGAGTTTGCGTTTCTATCTCCATTGATAAGTTTCTGAATTAACATTACGCCATATGAAATTAGGATTATTGATTTTTTGAAAAGGATAAATGCAGCAAAAGGAAGATTGGAGTTTTGTGATTGAAATTGAGTTTGAGAGTTGATATTTTAATTTGAATAAAGAAATTAAATGGAGAAAGACCAAATTGAAGAATTTGCGTTCAACTTAGCCGCTTCTCTTATAAAAAAAGCAATTATTGGAGATCATACCATTGAAAATCCAAATGATAGAATAGTAAAGCGACCTCATTCGAGGAATCACAAAAAAAGAAAAAATTCTAACAAAATAAATACTCAACTCAGCATCCAAGACATTAATAAGTCATCTGTTGAAATTCAAACAGAAACTGCTGCAGTTTCTTTAGAAGACGAGATACAAAAGAAAGATCTAATAATTTTTGAATTGCAGCGTGAGCTCGAAGCAACTAAAAAAGAGCTGAATGAATTGAAATCATTATCATCTACCCAAGAAAACAAAATCCCTTCCCATGATTCTGCTCCCAACTTGCCAAATGTAAAAGAAAGGCTTGGGAATCTCTACGACTTTCAAACTAGTTTTAGCCCAGACAATATAATTAAAACTCCTGAAGCATTTGAGGTAAAAAACCTGTTAATGAAAACTGATACTCAAATTTCGCCTGACTTCAACAAATGCTCGATATTTGCAGATGGCTTTAAAATGAATTTAAGTGGATATTCAGAGCTTATTGATGATGGAAAAAATGATAAAATTCTTGAAGAAAAACTGGCTGAAATAACTGAATTTTTGGATAAAAGCAAAAAAGAATTTGAGACTTTAAATGCGGCTACTGGAGTTTCTGATCATCAAAATAATCAAGAAGATTTTAAATTACCAAAGGTTTTTGAAGATACTTCTTCAAACACTGTGCATAGAAAATCGAGCTTACCTTGGGCAAACACTGAAAAAACAAGTTCATCACTAGATCACTCTTTGAAAAATTTACATAGGAGGCCAAAAACTGTTGAAAGGAGCTATCGTCCTCCTACACGTGATATTACTCCTCGAATAAGACCGAGCCAGCCTCCGCCCATATCACAAAGACCAAAAACCCATGAGCATTCTCTTCAAAAAGAGTCCCCTTCAGATTCAATTTATGAGCAAAAATCGCTTCAAGGTTCAAGACCAACTACGTACTCAGTATATAAAGAGCAAAGATCTTTTTCAATTGCACTAGAATCAAAAGAAAAAAAAAGAAGACCAAGAGTTAAAAGAGTCAATTTAATTGATGAAATTTTATTTAACCATAACCAAGATAAAGAGTCATGGGATCAAATTTTGACAAGATTTAAGGAAGATCCTGACCTTTTTAGCAAGGTTTTGAAATATGATAAGCCTCCAAAGGAAAAAATAAATTCAATTGAAAATTCCCCTTATAAACCACTTAGAAGTGATCGGTCAACCAAATCAAAAATTTCTTCAAGAAATCATAAGCCAATAAAAGTAAAATCTGCTTTATGAGCACAGCAGCAACCGGATTCTTCGAGAGATTTACTAATTCCGCCTAAACAAAGAAAAGAAGTTTACAGCTATGCTCATAGAAGTTATAAGCCTGCAAATATAGAAGTGGACTGAAGCAAGTCAGTGCTTGACAATTTAGCTTGTAAAGAAATTTTAGAATTTAATATAGAAAAAGATTTAACCTTTCTCACAGGAACTGAAATTGACAAGATTTTAAAGAATATTAATCATTTAACCCCAGAAGAAAAATCAAGCCTCCAATATCGTGGCCTCTGCACTTTAGAAAAGCTCCGAACAGAGCTTCTTCTCCCTGAGTATTACAGCGCTACCTCGAACGCTGAAAATCTCTCAGAAATGCTTCGAAAATGCATTAAACTCATTAGGGCTCGCGCTCTAACCTTAAAAGTACTTTCTCTCCTTCACAAACGTGAAGATTATTTATTAAATCTAATGGCTCTCGAAGAATCAAATCCAGACGTGAACTCCAACTACAAAAGCCTATCCACTATAAGTGAAGAATTAATTCAAGCCCTCAATTTTTGGAAACAGTTAGGGCTTCCGTTTTCAACATTTATCTATCTGGGTGAGGACTACTCTACAAAAGTATATGAAGACAATTCAAATATCAGGAGTTTATTCCCTGGTTTAAATGTAGAAGATTAAGCTGAATTTAAAGGTTAATGTTTAGCTTTCTGCTTCTTCTGACTGCCAGAGGGTCAAGTTGTCTCTTAAAAGTTGAAGGATCATGGTTGCGTCTTTGTAAGCTGCTTCATCAGTTAAGGTATCTAAGCTAGGGATTGCGTCATCAAAGGCTTGTTTGGCCATTGCGCAAGCTTCGGATGGGTTTTGTAAGATTTCGTACTTGAATACTGAGAAGTTCAAGGCAAGTCCGAGCTTGGTTGGGTGGGTTGGATCTAATCCAGTTTCTGCAAGTGTCATTGCTTGTTGATAGCACTCAAGTGCATTCTTAGAGCTTTCATCTCTAGCTTGTCCAAGAGTGAACTCGCAGATGTACCTATAGTAATCTCCTTTCATTTTAAGGTAAAAGACTCTGCTTTCGTCATCAGCTGATTGAGGAAGCAAGTCAGTGTCAATTAGTCTAAGAATTTCTCTGCAAAAGCTTCTTAGTTCATTTTCAACTCTCAATTTATAGTCGCCAGCTCTTTGCTTGTTTTCATCATTTCCACGTTTGGTTTCCTTTTGCTCAATGGAATTTAGAATTCTCCATGAAGTTCTTCTGTTTCCTACAAGATTTTTGTAGGCAGCTGAGAGAAGGTTTCTATCTTCAGTGGACAGCGCGGCTCTGTCTTTTTGAACGTAAGCTCTGATGAATTCTACCATTTCTTCGTAGCGTTCTGCGTGTTCAGCAAGTTTTGCAAGCTGAAGAAGTTCACCCTTTGAGAGGCTTGAGAGATCATCAATTTTGCCCATAATTATTATAAAGAAATGGATTATGTTGATTGCCATAAGCCCAAAGGGATTATTTAAGCAATATGAAAATTAAATCCAACATTAACATTCTAGAAGCTTAATTGGCGGCTATATGAAAAATAAATGTAGGGCGCTTGATATTTTTTCCAGGTCTTTCTGAGCAAAATCTCTTTTAGTAAGGAAAGCTGATCATATTTGTACGTAGAAAATATTTTTCATGCATTTAATGAAAGATAAGTCCTACCACTTGTAACTTAAATAAAAGTTGCAGTTCCATAATGGATTATATTATTTCCTCTCCATATGATGATTTATTAGCTTAAAGCAAAAATATATAGTGCTAGATTAATAAATAAGTATACAATAAGTGTAAAAATTCTAATTTTTTTAATACTAAGTTTAGATTGTTACAGCAAAATACTTATAATTTCTAATAGAAATGCTCTCAATTTCTTATAGATTTTCATATAACTAATAAATATGAGTGTCCCAGCAATCATAAACAATGAAGTTTCTCATAATTCCGGACTCCAATCATCCTTTTTCATTTACATTAAGCTCGATGCTACATACTACATAGCAGGTGAAAAATTAACTGGGGAAATCTTATTGAATTTGCCAGAAAAAGGTTCTCCTTCAAAAATCCAATTAAATGCAACTGGTCTCGAATTCGCAAAAATAACCAAGTCAAATGGCCAGGTTTCTGAATCTAAAAATGACGTTTTCCATATGATAACAACCCTAGTTCAATGAGATAATTATTCCCCTTCAGGCCAATTTGTATTTCCCTTTTCTTTTAAGTTGCCACATTATGCACCTTCAAGCTTTGACTTTGACGATACCAATAGTGATGGACACAGAATTCAAGCAAAAATTGAATACAAAATAGAAGCTTCTTTTGAAATGGAAGGGGAAAAATCGTTAACAGACCAAAGAATTATGACAATTTTTAATAGGAATACGCGTGTATCAAGACAGTATTCTGTCAATTCCACTAAACCTCTAGTATCTTGCTTCTGCATCAAAAGAGGAGCCTCTGCTATTAATTTGTGCTATCAAGGCACCGACCATTCTCAAATTGGAAAAACTTCAAAATTTCGATTGGGAATTGACCATAAATCAACACAAGCACCTATAATCAGCATTGTAGGGCAATTATTATTTGAATTAACCGTCCAAATTCCTGGGGACAGAACATATAATTATACAACTCTTGTCTGCAGAAATGCACCAAACTTGCATACACTGTCACACATTGATTCCACACCTAAAGAAATGGAATACGAAGCTAATCTTGCGAACTTGGAGTTTGGAAATAATGTGTCAACTAATGAGACAGGATTGATACAAGCAACGTACAAGGCACAGGTGTTTGTGCTATACGATGTTGGGTGTAGAACCAAAAGATCTGAAGCGTCGCTAACAGTTCATGTCAACCCAAAGGTCATTGAAGAAAGGAAAATAGAGTTGCCAACAAGCTGGGAGCCAAAGGAGTCGTCTATATCAAATTTGATTTTGGAAGCCTGCAATGGACTGCCAATTGGGTCTGCTCAGCAGAATTCGTGCATGCCAAAACACCCGATGAATTAAAGGTCTTGATTAATAACAATATTATCAAAAATAAAGGATATAAATGTAATTAATATTAATATATATCGTATAATTTTTACATATATCATCATTTAATCCATTTCAATCATTTTCTGTGCAATTATTCTTGACCTTTCTCGGTAATACTCAGAGAAGTGCTGATCGTATTCTTCAGAGTTCAGTTTATTGAACAATGCTCTTTTATCCTGCAAGCTGGTATAAACTGGCTTGTATGATTCTCGTCCATAAGATTTATCATAAGAATCAGATGCATATTTCTTGGCAGATCCATTGAAAGTATAATCAATGTTTGTTTTTTCGACTGGAGTCGTTGAATTAAATTGCTCATCAAGTCTTCCAGGACTAGAATACCTAGAATATGGATTTTGGTAGCTTACATGAGAAGCAACTATTTCATTATTTTTTAATTTTTCAATGCTTCTTGGGCATTCATCTCCATCAATGTGTACGATTTTTACAAGATCTTTAGAAAAAGCAACCCTTTGTTTTTTAGGTGATGGCCCACTTCTCATGCAGGATGATGGCCTTTCTTTGACTTCTGAGTTGCATTGTCTAACTCCCAAAGGTGGTCTTGCTTTGACTTCTGAGTTGCATTTTCTTGTTTCACTGTTATCAGCTTCTCATGCTCTCATCGGAGATTGATTTCTTTTTTCATTAGTCTCAACTCTACTTTTTAACAGTTGATTTTCATTTGTTAGCACAGTAATTTTTGAGTTTTTCAAGACCAATTCATCCTTTAATTTGTCGTTTTCCTTTTGGAGAGAGTCAACTTTATCCAAAAGCTCTTCTTTATTTTGCTCAAGAGTTTTTATCATTCTCATGAGATGTTTGTTGCTATTTTCCAATTCTTTTAGACGATCATTACTTGTTTCTCCATAACGTGCTGCACTTGCAGGTCTTTCATATTGTTTTATAGTGGCTTCCAGCGTTCGTGACCTTAATGATCCCAACTGTGGGTCTAACTGTGAGCTTGATAAATCTTCAACAATATGGTGTGGGGATTTAGTAAAAAATTCTCGCTGGCGTTCTTCGATGTTGCAGATATTTTGTTTAATTTCGTCGAATTTGTGCTTCAGCATCATGATCGAGTTTGAGGTATCTGATCTTTTCATTTATTACTATAATTTTAAAGATTACAGTTTAAAAGGATAAAGTATGTTAAGAGGTTTAACTAGTAAAAATAGTTTTGAGAAGTGCATATAGAATTAATGATGGATTTGGAATTATATTTATTTTACTATTATAGATCTGTATTTTTGGAGTTTATGCTTGGAATTAAAGGTTCGAGTAAAGTTAATTATATTTAATAGAGAATGGATTTGCACTAATAAAATTTCCCTATCCCTTAAGAAATATATATAAATTGGCTTAGTATCTTGTCTTTATCTTCATTTAATAAAACTGCTCAATTATATGAGATTACTCAAAAATATCGACAATTTTTAATCTTTTCTTATTTGAAACTTAGCAAGTTAATTTACATATTAATATAATATGTCATTAGATTACATAATCTTTATCTGCATGCAGAATGCCTTTTAAATAAGATAGAAATTATTCTCGATTTTTTATAGTAATGCTCTATAAAAGTAACCCTTTCTTTTACAGCCAATATTTAAATTTTAAATCATTTATTTAGCTTAGTCACAATTGATAGCAAGAGATATAGCTTAATCACAATTGAGAGCAAAAGATATAGCTTATCTACAATAATATTCGCTGTGGTAAAGCAGTATATCAACCAGAATAATTATTGCCAAAGGATTTTATCTTATTCAGTCTAATTATTTAATTTTCAATTCGATTCTCTTCATTCTTGATATCTAAAATCAAAATTCAACTATTAAGCATATATTTTGTGCAATTCTGTCTTTAAAAATACACTCGAGTTGATTGCTGAAAGCATCTCACCTTTTAAAACACGAGATAAGAAACCTATCAATTTATGATATTCTAATAACTAGAGCTATTGCATCGACTTAGTTTAAATAGGGCAAACGTCATAATATCGTCTTATCTTTTTGATTTGTTATATAAAATTTATTCAGCACTTTTCAAGAGTTTTTATAGACAGCCTTCCTGCCTGATTCATAAATATTAAAAAATCTAGCTCTAGTTTATTTTTACAGATCACATTTTAAGTTTATATTTTTTATTAGGGGCTTAACTCCATGATAATTATTTTTGCATAAACTTTAAATTTTTCCAATAAAACTAATAAAATAATGAAATCTAATCTCGCAAGACTAATTTGCATGGGTTTTGCAAAAGAAAAAGCAATAGAAGCTTTAAGTTACCATAATGATTTCAAACGAGCTCTTGATAAATTGTTATCAAACTATGAAGCAGCTAACTCTCTCCCTAAGCCAAAACCTCAACTTCAACAACAAGAGCGTGCTCTGCCAGAGCCATCTAGGCTTGACAATCCTGATATGAAAGAAGCTCTAAAAACTTATGATTTAAAAGCCTTCTGCTGAAATATTCAAATTTATTTTGCTAGTTTTCCCTACAGCCTCATTGATCTCCAAGAAAAGTACTTTCACTCTCTACTATACGCAAAACTGTGCGACTTATTCCAAAACTGCGAAGCTGAAGAGTCCACAAGTGGCGGTCGAATTGACATAACAGTCAAAACGGATCGTTTTGTTTGTCTAATAGAAATAAAGCTTGGTAAATCTGCATATGAAGCTCTCTATCAAATTGAAGGCAGAAACTATGCACTTAAGTTTCATCAGCAGCAAAAAGATATTGTGTGCATCGGACTGAATTTCGACAAACTTTCGAAAAATTTGTCTGAGGGCGTAATGTGTGTTTATGATGAGAATGGAAGACCAATTGGGGATATACAGTCTTTTAAGGTAGTATTGACAGAAGAACAGAAAAGTTATTATATGAGGAAGAAAAAGCAAGAGAATTTCAAAAATAAAATGAAAAGGACTAAACAAGATATTGATAAAATTGTAGATATTGAAGAATAAGTGGGGATAAGCTGCAAAGAATACGTTTGATGATTAATTTAACAGTTATATTATTATGTATAATTGTATAGAGTTTAGGCAAGCCAAAATATGCTCAATTAATACTTTTGCAATATTAATTCAGTTTTAAGTCTTTATTCAATAAAGAATGATACTATAAAATATACACAGCAGAACTAATAAAAAATAGCTAAATATAGATTCTTGCAGACTTATAATTTGTAGTGCTATTTACAATTAATACAGCATCAATTCAATATGAAACATGAAAATACTGACCACATAGAGACTCCAGTCTCTATGAATCAAGACCAAAGCATTGATTATAAAAGCATAATGCTTCCTGATAATGCTTGACTAAACTGGCCTAGCTACTCTTCCGTTGATCCAAACTCAAATTTATTTGACCTCAACCATAACTTTGTTTCCAATCCAGAAGCTGAATCTCAGTCTTCCCCTTATGCTCAAAAAACAAAAAAAAAGCGAGGAAGAAGACCGCTTCGCCCTTATGACCCAATTAAGAAAAAAACTGAGGAAAAAGATAAATATTGGCTTCGTGCTTTTAGAAGTTATATGAAATTTAACTATCCAAACATTGAGTCATCTTTAACTGATGAAGAAAAAACTTTTTGGCTTGACCACTTAGGAGGAAATGGAAAGCCTGATAAAGGGAATAAGTTTCTATCATATGGGAAAAAATATAAAGATTATCTTTTTTCTCGCCAGTTTTTTGTTGAGCAATTTCAAAGCTGGTTTAATAATTATGGCCAGTGTGAGCTAGTCAAAAAATGTAAGCCAGATTCTGATTTATGGTTTGTTTATTATGATTACGCAGCTCAGGAACTTTATAATTATACACCTCATAAAGAAAAAGTTGTATCTCAGAAGGCGAATGAAATCGTAAATGGAGAAAAAAGCCAAGGAGAAATTATGGAAGAAATGATGAGGTTTTATATGGCTATGGGATGGATCCCTATGTAAACTGATTATTATAATCAGGAAAATATATAGGAAGCCCAGACTTGCAATTTGAAAAGAAAAAAATTATTTTAATTTAAAATAATTTCATCTCCAAATAAATTATATTTATATTGAAGCTTAGATAAAAAGAATCAAATTAATTTTAAAGTTATGATATGAGTTGAATAAAAAGAAAATTATTTAATTTATAGTTCGTATATTTTTTAGATAGAAAAGAATACAATTAATTTTAAAATTATGCTATGAGTCAGGATAAAAGAAAATTATTTAATTATTGTTTTTAATAAATTTTTTAATTGTTAATAAATGATAAACTATTTTTAAATATATACTAATTTTCATTCAAAACTATAAATAATGTAATAATATATAAATTTATTAATTTCAAAGGTTTTGCTCATTTAAAGGGCTTGCAATTAAATATCCTCATATTCTAAATAAAACAAATTTATGTAAAGCTACTGCTTGTTCTTAATCCCTCATTGCCACTTATTGATTTTTCTTGAAATTTAACTTCTTTTCGATGCCGATTAATTACTTCTCTTAGCTCTTTTGAAGTAATTTTTGGAAATTTCATATCAATTTTCTTAAATCATTTTTTGGTTGGCTGCAAAGTATAAGGCTTGCTAAGTGTTGAGTTCTGATCTTTACTTCTCCTTCTTATTGGAGTACAAATAATCCTTGATTTACAAACACTATCATTTATTACTCCTTGATTATTGATCTATGTTAATTTTACAAGGTTTTGCTTAACCAGTGTTTTAAACCGTAGAGGGGATGCAAAAAAGTGTCCTAGATTTGGATCTTTTAGACCATTATATTCTGGAAGTTTTGTCATATGTAAAGGTCCATCCAGTTGAAATGGTCGTTTTCTAGGTTTTTCCATGCTGTCTTCTTGTAAAATAATTAAAAGGATAATTTAGAAATTTCTTCATAGTAATCATGAAAAATTTAAAGACCATAAGAAAGATTATCTAACAATTGACCTTTAAGTTAAACAAAATTCATTATCTTGATCTGTTCAGTCTTTTCCCTCTATCTTCAGACTCATAACCACTTTCATAATTTGAGCTATCATTTGGATTTTCCTCATAATTTTCTTCTTCTTCCTCTTCCCTCTCGTATTCACTACCTTCTGAGCTTTTATATACAACACTTGAGCGTTCAGATTTTTGCTCTTCTTCCTCTTCATACTCTTCTTGATAGTCACTTTGATATTCTTCCTCTTCTTCGTTTTCTATTTCTCTTGCTAATTTGCTGACTACTCCAAGCTTATTAGCAGGTTTTTCTTCAGGCGAAAACTCTTCAAGCTTCTTTAAATCAGCATCGCTTTCCTTTTTAAAGCTATGCAAAGAAGGGTTTTTATTCATTTCAGCTGCTGACATACTTGCAAAAGGAGAGTTTTCGCTGAGACCTGGAGAAGATTTGTGATATTCTTGCTTTTCCGGAAGTTCATCACTATATTCATAATTCCCTGAAGATTCAAGCATGGAGATTTTTTTGACATGGCCGCCTTCTTCAGAATTTGATGATGATGAGGATCGGCTTGATTTTTTACTATTTGGAGATACTCGTGAATCTCTTTGTGCTGGAACTCCATAATGCACCAAAATTTCTTCCAGCTCATCAATACTTATGCAATCACGATCGTTTTCTTTTTCATATTGAAGTGCTTCAACAATTAGCAAAACGTGCTCATGATCTATATCTGAGATTTTCAAAGAAATAAGTCCTCGCAATAGTTGATCAGGAGAAATCAAGCCTTTTTTATCACACTCAAAGATTTCTTTTACAGTCTTTTTAACTTTATTCAGAGCTTTTGAAATCTCTCCAAGATAATGCCTTACAATTTTTGCCCTATCTTCATCGGACATATCTTCATCACCTTCTGAGTCTTCTTCATTTTCTTCAGTTACTGAACCATAAGCTTTAATAAAATGCCGATAGGGTACAGAATTCAATTCATAGTTGTGTGAATAAAATAAAAGAGTCATATAATTAAAGGTTCTAGGAGGAAAGTTAATATCAAGATCGCTTAGAGCTTCTTTGAATTGGTCTATTGTAATCATTCCTTCGTTGTTATCATCATGAATTTTGCAGGCTTCTTTTAGTGTTATTTTATTTTTACTAATAATTTGAGAAAGCTGCTTATCGAAACTTTCTTCATCTTCTGAGGTAAATATTTCTCAGTCACCGATATGCTTTAAAAGCCTTGATAAAATATCTTTCTGAGAATTCTTTGCACTTTTAGCAACACTTTCCGGGATAGATTGGAGATTTTCAGGCTCAATTAAAAATCTTGCAAGTGGCTCTGCTTCATTTTTGTTTGTAAAATTGAAGGGCTGCTTAGTGAGCAACAGCAAGAGGTCTTGCTTTGATATTGCTTGATCTTTATTTGTATTTTCAAATAATGCATTCCCAAGATTATTTTTGGGAAGTCTGTGGAGTTGCATTCTTAAAGCAATGTGATTTAAAAACATTTTTACCTGCTCTAGCTTTATGCATGGAATTTGGACTTCTTTTTGGACAGGATTAGGAGGATTTGTTTTTACTGGAGACGGAGGCTTAGCTATTTCTTTAGTGGCAGGAGTTTGACTTTTATTTTCGGGCTGCGAGCTTGAGATATTATTTACTTTAGGAGGTTCAGATCTTTTAATAGGATTATTTTGATTTTCGCTTTCATCTTCACTGATTGGACTAACAGGCTCGTTTGTGTACTCATACTTATTGTAAAGCTCAATAAGGCTTCTTAATACAACTGATTCTTGTGTTTTTCCTATTGCCTGGCCGACTGCTTCATAAATTATTTTTTTCTTTATTGGTATTTTACGCTTTTTTAGCTCAGAAATAATGCTATTTACTTCAATATTCCCATTAGCTGAGCTATTGAATGAATCTAGAAGTCTTTCTATTGTACTCCTTTCTTTTACAATAATTTCATGTAAAATTCTCAAAAATTTACTCGGATTTTTCAATTTTGGCTGAGCAAAAACCTTCTCTTCTTCGTTAAATACAGGCTTTGGAGATGTCGCTTTTATAATTTCAGCCCTTTGTGGTGTTTTGTCTTCAACCCTATGGTTATTTCCTCGGTTTTCTGAAGTCATTAACTTTTTTTGTGTGTCTTCATACAGCTTTTTAAATTTTTCCACTTCATTTTTAAGTTCGGCTTCTTTTTTACTAGAATTCTCCAATTTAACTTTAAGTTTATGCACTTCATCTTTTAGCTTCACCCCAGTTTCTGTTTTTCTATTTTTACTATTTTTTTTCTGAGACTTTTCTAATTCCATTACTCTTTCTCTTCACCTGGACAGTTCCTGCTTATTTTCATCAAATGCTATAAGTAACTCTTGGTTTTCCTTTTTTACATTATTTAATAAAATTGACTGCTGTTTAAATTTTTCTTCCAAAATTGAAGCCTCCTGCAAACTTTGTGGCGAATCTTTTTGTCTCATTAATTCTTCTAAATGATGCCTTAATCTCGTGCACTCATCAATATAAGCTTGGATTTCAATTTCCATTTCAGCTCCTTTTGTTGATTTGATATTTTGCTTTAAAGTGGCGTTTTCTTCATATTTTGTTTGTAGATCTGCTTTTAATTCTTTTATTGTTTGTTTTAAGCTTGATATTAGGTGGCCTTGTTTATTTTGTATAGGCATTTTTTCGCCTGAGTTTCGCAGATCTTCAATAATATCTTCTTTTCTTGCAAGTTCACGCTCAAGTTGGTTTAATTTAGTTTTCAACTTCACCATTTCATCAGTAAGGCTATTCATTTTGAGTTTTAGGGCCATATTGTCCTCATACAATCTTTCCTTATCTATTTGAACAACTCTTGGACGGAGTTTCGCCAAGAATGTAAGATCTTGATCATTTTTTGTCTTTATTGATGGCTTTTGAGGAGGAACAGGCTTGGTTGTTGTAGGATAGCTTGATTTGCGCTTAGAACTGATAGATTGAAAATCATTTATTTTTGCGCTTTGAGGGCGATTTTGTTGCTGCTTAATTTGACGTCTTTCGAATAATCGGTCTTCGTAATCTTTCATAGAGTCATCATCATTGCGGATTGAAGGAGGAGACTTGGGATCAAATTTCCTGAATGAAGGTTACATCTGAGGGTAGGACATAATCTTTCTATTTAATTTAGATTAAAATACATTTTGCGTCTTTTATTTTATAAATTTAAAAAGATAATTAATTTTTGAATCTAGGATAGAATTTAAAGACGGATATGAAAGTGTGTAAAATAAATTTTGTAAAGTATTTTTGGAAACTAAACGATCTCTATTAGCTAAGCTAATTAATTTAGATGATTCGCAAGAAATGAAAAGAATTTCAATCTAACAGTTGCCATTGAGAATTAAATTTATTATAGCAGTGGGTTTATATAAGCTAAAATTAATATTTTAAGATAATATAATTACCAGTTATGAAACTTATGTGGCAAATTAGCATTTTATCATAATCATGCTGCTGACTTAAGCTTCATTGCAATACAAATGCAAAGTTATATCAGCTTGCTGATAAATTACTGAGTTTTGATGAAGCAAGAATCGCTATCATTATAAGAACCAGAAGATGATGTTGAGGAATACAGAGTTTCAGCCTGTATATCCTTAAGATTTAAGCTTGGAATCGATTCAGGCTTGGCCTTATCTTTTGGCCTTCCTGAGACAAGCTGCTCATTTTCTGTATCATCAGGACACTCTTCAGTTTCAATCTGAATCTGACTCGGCTCCTTCTTCTTTTTCTTTTTTTTATGATGTGTAACTTCTTGATCATAAATTTCTTCTACTGGGTACCCTCTTTTTTTCATTGCCAAAATCAATTTCAGCAGTTTTTTTTCTTTATACGCATAATTCTTCAGCTCACTTCTCATGTTTTCACAAACACTCGCATAGTTCTGATTTTCTGCTACTAAAAATTTTCACGTTTCATCATCTTTCGGTACTTGATCAATTTTTATATCTGCAATTTTAAATATTTTTTCTTGCAATTCTGCATACCTTTCTTCCTGTTCTTCCAAATTTTTACTTAACTCGTAGTTTTCTTTCGATAATTTTTCGATTTTTCTGTCCATTGTTTTTTTATCTTCATTTTGCAATTGACATTTTTTGCTTAATTCAGAGAGCTCGATTTTTAGGTTTTTTGAGGCTTCTTTATAATCATTCGTGGCTGAAATAATTCAGTCTTCATAAGCATGCTGGATTTTTAGCAGCAATGGCCCAAATAATGTATCTTTGTTAATGATTTCTGCAAACATTTTGCTATATATATCAAAAACCTCTTTTTGCATTTTTGGAGAATTAGACTTACCTGACTGTTCTCTTAATTGTTTGGTAAGTTTAAATTCTAAGTTTTGAACTTCTCTATTCTGTCTTGCATATTCTAGAAGCGGGTCTTTCGTGTCTGCTTTTTCTTCAATTAAATTGATACAGTTTGCTGAAGAAAGATTCATATCTTTTGATGAATATTTTTCTTTACTTTTTTTCTTCCAGTCATCATAAAAGCTCAAGTTCGTAAACGATGCTTCTTGGGAATTTTCATTTCGAGGCAGCTTAGTGTTAGTTTTTATTAAAGATGATAAATTATGTGAGCTCAAGGTTGAAGCTGATTTCAGCCTGGACTTTTCTTTTGGTTTGGGAAGATTTGATATGGAATAGACTTTTGGAATAGATTGATTCTGGGCATAAGGGGACTCTCTATTGAGAGATTGATGCTTATTTGTAAGGATGTTGCAAAATTTAATTTTTTGCTGATGGGGGTTGTTTGATGAAGAGGTTCGAGAATTTGGATTAGATAAGGAATGTCTATGGTGGATACCGCTGAAAAGGCTTTGATTCTGAGGATCAATTGTTAAGTTTTCTAATGATTTTTTTAATCTTGACATATATATTAGCTATCAAGAATTCATATGAATTTAAATTTATTAAAACAAAATTTTGATTATTGACTTTTAATATGAGTGAATTTTTTATTATAGCTAGCAAAATTTGTATATTGATTCATAAAAGTTAATTAGAGTGTTATTTAATCTATCTTAATCTCATTGTATATAACTTCATAATGCTTCTAAGTTTTGAATTTCTATCGCATACCTCGCACAATCTAGCTAAAATTTTGCTCAGATCAGATGACCCTGTTGGCAATTTTTTGCACAATTCTTCAAGCCAAAGCATGATATCTGGAAATTCTTTTTCTTGCTCAACACAGCTAACAAGAAGATAAAACAAACTTAAAACTGTATCATTTGATAAGTAATCTCTGGCCATTAAAGGCCTAGGATCCATCAAAACCAGCACCTTAAATAAATAATTGGTATTATTTTCTTGTATAAGCCTAGTGATTGCTTTATCAAAATCTTTTTCATTCAAATATTTTTCTATTTCTTGCTTAAGCTTATTCACATAAGTATCTACCTTAGGAATTTCTATAGAGTTGGTAACAGCTGCTGAAGCTTTTTCAACCATCACAACTTCAAGCTCTTCAACTCTTTTTAGCTGCTTAAAAGCGACTTTTCCTAATTTTTTTGATAAAGTGTTTAGTCCTTCTATGGTGTTTTTCATATGAGCGTTTAATGATTGAGATTTTGCCTCTTCCCGGGCATTTCTTTCAGAGCTTTGTCTTAAGGTTTCTTGAAGCAGGAAAAACATGTTTTTGAAGTTTTCGCCTATATCTCTTTCAAAAATTGGAATTAAAACAGTTCGAAATTCATTGCTAAATGCTTGGAAAATATACGACTGCAAAGCAGTTTTTATGGCGTTTAGTTGATCTTGTCCTTTATTTTCATAATTTGCTTGTAGGTGCTTTGAAATCACCTGTGAAAGCGTTTGCTCAGATAAGGTTTTCTCAAGTCTCCTCATGAGATCATCAAATCTTTTATTTAAGCAGCTGATAATAGGAGTGACCATATCTTTGGCAGGAATTTGTTTAGGCGGCTCAGGAGGTTTAAATTCAGCGACTTCTGTTAATGGCTTTGTTTTTGTGTTTTTCTTAGCAGGAGTTCTGTTGCTTTTTTTTTCTTTTCTCTTCTGTGAAGCTGATTTCTGAGCATCATCTGCTTTATTTTCGCTAATTGTTTTGGCTTCTTCTTTATTTTCTAAAGGCTCCAATTCTTTTTCTTCTAAATCAGATTCAGGCGACAAGACAACTGGATATTTATAAATTTCATCTTCATGCCGTATTATAATGTCTATTGAGCGTCTTGAAATATCTTTGCATTGAATTTCTAATTGTTGATGAGGCGATTTTAGGCTGATTTCAATGGTTTCATCATATTTTTGAGATAAAATTGATTCTTTGGTGAACAAAGAAACTTGGGTGGATTGAAAATCACTTAAAAGAGCGATTTCACTGATAGGGTCATATAAGAAGACAGTTTTTGAATATGTGGCAGGCTCAAATGAAGGTGAGCGAGAATAAAATGTAATTCCACTTGAGGAATAGACTGCAAGTGTATCTCTATCAATGAAAATAATATCTATTGCATCATCTATGGACTGAGATGAAATTGCTTGCTCTGTGTTACTCTCTAGATCACAAATTTTTAAAATTCCATCATTTCCTATATAACTAATTTCTATGCTAGGGCCTGGGCTTAAATCAAAGGCGATTATATCTTTTTTGTCAAAAGAAGTTGATTTAAAGGTTTGATCAACTCTAGTTCATATTTCTAAGCATACCCCTTCAATGTTAATTGCCAAAATGCCAGGAACTCTTGGGTGCCATTTGATGTTTTTTGTGCTTTGGGATTTTCCTATATCTAATACCTCCTTAGAAGATTCTATATCTATGATATGGAATCCATCATTTTCTGTAAGTGCGACCAAAAAATTGCCAGCTTTCGCAATCAATAAGTTTTTGATTTTATTCGGCAGACTAACTACTCTTGTTTGTTTTTCATCTGAGTCACTCTTGTAGATGATGATCAAATCATTATTATCTGAGTAGCAAATATATTGGGAATTAACTGCAAGACACTCAGAAGGTAGCAGTTTCATGAGATAAGTTGAAGAAATTGCTTCTGATAGATCAGGATCAATAATTTCTTCTAAGTTTGCGATTTCAAGAGCTTTTCCAGCATCGCCTGACTGCTCCATATTATTATAAGCAATTGCCAACTCAATGATTTCAGAATGTGCAGTTGAAGAAATCGATGAAATTGATAGAGGACTCTTTCTAGGAAATTTAAAAGCAGCTTCGAATTTAAGTCTGCTTGCCAAACACAATATCACCCATGTCGTGGTTTGTGGAAATGGCCTTGAAAAATATTTTCCAGCAAATTTCAGCTATTGCCAAATAAACATAGAGGATGTAATCGACGCAGACATTGCGACGCATTTCCCTGAGACAAGCACTTTTATTGATACCGCGCTTAAAAATAAAGGAAGGGTTTTCGTGCACTGTGTCATGGGGATCTCAAGAAGTCCAACGATCATCATTGCATATTTGATGAAATACCGCAATATGAAGCTGCATAAAGCAATTCAAAAAGTCAAGAAAAAACGCTTCGTTATTAACCCAAATATAGGATTTTTGTTGCAACTTAAACAGTTTGAGAAGACAATTGATATTGAAGAAACGGGATGCGAATGTAAATGCAATATAATATAGATTTAATTACTGTTTTTCACTCAAATTGTGGCTAAAATCGTAAATAAGAAATAATTATTAGAAAAGATTTTGCAACTTCTTCCATTAATTTGAATCATTAAATATAAAGCTGAATTTTAAAATTATTGTTTTATTACGATTTATAAGATATAGAACAAGAGTAGTTCAATAAGTAAAAATTAATGTTTGGAGTAAATTTAACACAAGCAAATTCCGATTGGATATTAAAAAGTGGTTTCAATTTCGCTCATCAAACAAGGCACATAGAATTCAGGATTCGCTATTAATTTTAGTTAAGTCACTATAATTTCTTTATTCTCTATTGCCAAAGCATATTAATTCTTGCTATAATCATGATCTTACATTTCCAGATTATATAGCCTAATTTTAGTTTAATCATAAAAAACCTTAACATATGATCTATGTATCAGCTCGTTCTCATCATAAAAGCAAGTTTCAATAATCACGTTCCCAGATAGAACTTCAGCTGGCAGCATCTCTTCTGGAGGAGCCGCATCAATAACTTGCTCCCAATTATTTTCACTTCCAGGAATTACAAACCCAAACTCAAAGCTCCACTCTTCCAATAATTCACCTGCAAGCTTTACCTTTTGAACCAGCCTGAACTTCTGAATCGCTTGTTTTGATGAAAAGTTGATTTCTCTTGACACAGCTCGGCATTGCAAAATTGATTTCGGAACGTGGGCCTCAACTAGTGAATTCAGATCCCAGGATGATTGCTGTTCCCACAGGACAGTTCCTGATTCATAGTCCTTCATTTTGATCCAGTTGATAGAAAATCCTTCTGCAACTGAAGACATTATATATAAATGGAAATCTTTTGCGGTAATATAAATGATGTTTCGCCCATACTTGATCGGAATTACTGGAGGTTCTGCAAGCGGGAAAACATCACTAAGCAATAGAATTCAAGAAGCCTTGGCTCTTGATTGTACACTAATAAACTCAGACTACTTTTATAAAGACTTAACTCATTTGCAGCTGCAGAAAGTATCTGAGTATAATTTTGACCACCCTGATGCTTTTGATTTTGCAGAAATGCATCATACTATATGGAATCTTATGCATGGAGAAGAAGTAAATGTGCCACTATATGACTATGCTCATTATTGTAGATCTAATTCATTCATACTTGCAAAGCCAGCCCAGTTTATTATTTTAGAAGGGATTATGGCATTATATGATACAAAGATAAGGGAAATGATGGATCTAAAAATTTTTGTTCACACAGATTCTGATGAATGTTTGGCAAGAAGGATTTTGAGAGACACTGAGATGAGAGGGAGAGATATTAAGTCTATTATTAATCAGTATAGAAAGTTTGTGAAGCCAGCGTTTGATGATTTTATTTTTCCTATGATGAAATATGCTGATATCATTATTCCGAGAGGGGCTGAAAATAAGACTGCTTTTGATATCATAATACAAAATTTAATGAGTAAGAAAAATAAATAACTAGAAAAATGATGGCAAATATGATTTAATTTTGAATTTCTTGCAAAAAGTATAATTTTATATTAAATTAGAATTATTGATGGATTAATAAAATTGGTATATATATAAATCATTAAGATTTATTATGATCTATATCATTTTATTGCATTATTTCTTTTAGCAAATAATTAAATACTATATTTTGATGCAAATGATAATAGCGGGGAAGTTCAAAAGGAGCTATAAATAAAATAATATTAAACACTAGAATTTAAGTTAAAGGTAAGGCAATTTGAAAGCATCTCAATAAATAGCTATTACCAAATTTTAAAAAATCTCAAAAATTAAACATATTTTCTTTATTTTATTATCCATAATCTATTGGAATTGACATGCTGGGCGTTCCAATGTCTCCAAGCCTTTCTGGCATTAGTCCAAAATTATCACAAAGTGCAGCCTCCATTCGTCCTTCAGTAGGGGTATCCCCCATAAATGCAGTACTCCAAGATAGGCATGACCAACTTTTAGCAGAGTTTTCAGAAGTCGATACCAATAAAGATCAAGAATTAACTTTTGATGAAGTTTATAATTTTCTGAAGAAAAAAAGTGGAGGAGAATATGACAGAGAAATCTGCATGGGACTCTTTTCTAAGATGGATAAAGACCAAGATGCAGTCGTCACTATCGAAGAATTCATATGGTCATACGTTGAGTCTGAAAATAACATCAAACGCCGCACAACTGAGCTAAAGCGGCAAATTGCTGACAACATCAAGCAAGTAGACGATTACAATAGAAAATTAATCACAGCAAAAGCAACTGAAAAACTTGGCAAAAATGGAGTCATGGAAGGAAGCGTTCTTACAGTCTACGTAATTGAAGCCACTATTAAGTCCCCACAAGTTCTCGACCCTTTTATAGAACTTAGCTGTGAGCAGCAAATAATTGAAACAAAATTTGCGTCAAAAACTGTGACTCCTACCTTTAATGAAGTCTTTACTTTTCAAATTTTAGAAGGTAACGACGATCTTTACATATCAGTCAAAAATCATTCAAATTTTGGAAACCACAAATTAATAGGAGAATCCACATACTCGCTGAATTTATTAAAAGACCAGATGAAGCATGATGTTTATGTCGATATTAAAGACCCTAAAGGTGCTTTTATTGGAAAAGTGCATTTAGGCTTACTATGGGTTTATAGCAAAGTGAAATATTATGAAGCAATTTTGACCCAATGGAACGAAAATGTACAACTTGATAAAGCTGAACTTGCACATTTAGAAGATCAGCTGGAAAAACTTCATCAGCCTTTTGGCGGGCTTCTTATAGATGCAGAATTAGTGGGATCTAAAACAGCTGGAGTTGAAAAAGCAGTATCAAAAAAGATTGAAAATGTAGTGCATGGGATTTTAGGGAAAGATATTGATTGGCATTGGAGTAGTTATATAGTGACCTTAATATATCTTTTGCTTTCAGTAATGCTAATGGGATACAGACCGGACTTCATTAATGTGAGATTTATTTAGGTCACTGTAGCTCTTGGATGTTTTGTATATCATGTCGCAAAAAATGATACTGATTTGAGTTATATGAAATTATCGTTTGCAATACTTTTTGCAGCAGTTTATGATTTGCTATGGTTTTTGTTTTTCTCAAAAGTAATTCATATTTAGGCTTGGTCTCAAAGTGAAAATTTCATAGAAAAAGAAGGGGAAATAAGGTTTTGGGGTGAAGCTCTAACGTTTATCTGCTTCATTTTTAAGATTGCCTGCTTTGCAGTATTTTTCAGACTGGGTGCCAGGACTAAATAAAATATTTAATCTCAGTAATTTTAAAAATCTCACAAAAATCCTTATTATTTTGCTTTGATCTTAAGTGAATAGAAAATTGATAAAATGACAAGTGATAATGATAAGTTCTGGCGAGTAAAGCTATATACTCTTGGAGGCAATGGAGATTGAAATGACAGTGGAACAGGCAGGATCAATATATTAGGAAGACTTTTATCTATTGAAAGTGAAGAAGATCCTGATATCAATCTCATAAGTTTTGAGATCGGTGACGAAGTTTATAAAAGGCAGGGAAATACCATCATCACCTGAATGGACAATGAAAACCATAATTTTGCTTTGAGTTTCCAAGATCCTGCAGGAGCTCAGAAGGTTATAGAAGCCATCTGCAAAATTCAAAGTAGAGATCCCAAAGATATAAAATTTGAAGATGATAATGATGAAGATATTGTCACCTTGCCAGTACCTAAAGTTGATAACCTGGACAGTATAAGAGAAATATTGGAAAATTCGGTAAATAAAGATAAAATTTCAAAAGCGGTTTTGTTTTCGGATTTTTTGGAGAAACTTCAAAAGGTTTATAAGTTTTTAGAACAAGAAAATAATGAAGAGAAGCTCTATGAGGTATTTTTCTGTTATAAAGCTCTAGGTAAGATCTATTTAGTACAATTAAACTCTCGTGAAATTTTAGATATCATGCTAAGTGATGAATATTATTTGGATTTTTTTGGGGCTTTAGAGCATGACCCTTCAATATTAGGAAAAAGTTTTAAGTTAAGAGAAATTTTAGAAACTCAAGTAAAATATCAAAATGTGCTAGAAATTGAAGATAAAGAATTTTTAGCAAAAATTCATCATGCATATAGGCTTCAATTTTTGAAAGATACAGCTTTATCAAGATGTCTAGATGAATCTTCATTTCAATCTCTATTATGCTATCAGCTATATTCTTGGCGAGAATTAGTAGCTGGATACCTTGATTCCCAAGATATTAGAAAATCACTATTCGATAAAATTCAAGCTCTCAACGAAGGAGCTATTAATTTCTTTTGCGAACTAAGCAACATAGCTAAAACATGCACCCAGCAGATGAAAATGAAAATGGACTTTTATGAAGAAATTCATAAGGATGGGATTATGCTGCTGCTTTATAATGCTCAAAAAGAAACAAAAAACAACGATGAGTTAAAAGAAAAATTATTAGAACTAATCGGCGAAATGTATACAAATATGCTGGAAGTTGCACCAAATATTGTGAAAAATTACTTGATTTCTGGTGAACAAAAAGAAAGTGAATTTGAAATTTTAAAAGCAATTTGCTCAGGATTTTTGAATTCGAAAAATATAGGGGTTCAGCAAGAGGTATCGAAATTTATTAAGGCACTACTGGAGCCAACAATAGAAGATAAAGTATTCCTAGATATATGTGAAATATTTTACAATGAGTTGCTCAATAGATTTGCTGGAAAAATGTGCAACCCTAATCTAGACCGTGAAGAAATCCGTATGTGCATATGTGAAATTTTAGGAATTTTTACTCATTGTGTTGAGAAGCATCAAGAAAGAATCAGAACTTACCTCACAATGAATGAAATTCTACAAAAAGCTTTAGATCTCTTGCAGCTTCATGATAAACCAATTTCTCTCGCTGTTTTAAAACTTTTCAGAGAAGTTATCAAGAGAAACGACCCATATTTGACTCGTTATGTTGTATCCCATTCATATTTCCAACTAATTTTCGAAGAATTTATCCACAACGGCCCAAAAGAAAACATGATTTTTTCCTCGATTTTAGCAATATTTGAGGAAATTAAAGCTGCAAAAAATAAAGTTATTATAGAGCATATCGTGCAAAGATACGTGCCGCTGCTAAAAAACACTGACCTTTATCGCTATTTAGAACAAATTGTGAGCATACACACACAACAGAAGGAAGCTGAAACTGAATAGTAAGATCTAAGCATAGTTCATATAAAAATTGAAATTCAAGAGAAGTTTCCGCAAAAGAAGATGAAGAATATTTTGATAAGAGCTCAGATGAAGAAGTAAGAACGCCAATCAAAAGAAGCCCTGAAATATTAGAGCTGAAGCTAATGAATAAGCAAAAGATGGAAAATGGGGAGATAGAAACGTGTATAAGGGGAGAAACGGCGAATAATGAGAATGGGACAGCAGAGACAAATGGGTGTAAAAAGCAGGAGACAAATGGCGCCGAGGGTAACCATGTTCATTTAGAATAGATATGATGCGGGAAATATCATAAGATCATGTTTCTCGGATTTATATTTCATATATAATATTGATATACATCTCATCAGATCTTTAATTATTGTTGAATTTGTTAGATATACTATTAACAAATTTTAAATATTATTTTTCTATTACTCTTATTTATTTTAGCATATATAATAACTTTATTTTCTTATTTAATTAATCCAAAGCAAGTTTTCCAACTACTTCGCATCTCTTTAGTATAGTAAAATATTTTTCCCAATTTTTTAATCTTAATTCCTCTTCTTCATCCAGTTTTTCGTGTTTTGCATTAATATATTTTCCATCTATTTTTTCTTTTGCAAATAGCATTGTTGCATCTCTTCCAGCTAAAAATTCATATTTGCCTCCAGGCATAAATTTTGGGAGATTCGTCACGTTAAATACCTTATCATTGCATCCAATATAAATAAGATTTTCTCTTCCATCAAATTTGCTTAGTTGAAAAAGAGTGAAAGAATTTCCTGACAGTTTTGATGATAAGATTTTAGGGAATCGCTTTAAATAAAATATCAAAAAGCTAAGTAAAATAAGTACGACTATGTTGGAACTTCATTCCATTGTGTATTAATTACAAAAAAAATGCTTAATTAAAAATATTGAGATTTTTAAAATTAGATAATTTTCTATGATATAGATATCAAATTAATATCTTTGATTTCTGCTCATACTCAAGTGTGAATACTTGCTGATTTAATCAATACTCATTATTTTATAGATTTATTTTTCTGTTTTTTCAATCCAAGCTTTAACTTTTCATAGATCAGCCAAATAATCCCAAAAGAGCAAGATCTTTCTATCACTCTTACTGCTAGCCCTCGAGTAAATCCTCTTAGGCCTTCTTGATTTCATATTTCGAGAAGTCCATCATAAAGCCCATTTACTTTGTGACCTCCAACATAAGCAAATTGTAATCTTGTCTTCATTATATCAAATGGTTGTGTCAATAGGCAAGCAGTAAACCCGGCCAAAACTCCAGACGTAAAAGTATTAAATGAGTATTTTTTACCCATTCCAGTTAGATAAAAAATCATTCTTGAGTATTGCTCATAAAAAGCATAAGCCAGCGCGGAATACGGCAAATCTCTTAGTAAACTTGAAGAAAAACCTTTATAGAAACCTCGAGTTCCTTCTTCCTTATATATTTTGGCAAAAGCATCACTAACAGATGCATAGCGATTAAACTGAGGAGCTTCCATACGTAGTTTTATTATACTCAATGGTGATAAAGTTACGATAACCACAAATCTTGCTAATACTGCTGATTCACTATCATGTAAAAATCGACCTGTGATAGAGTGGTTATGTCTAAGAATTTTATTGAACATTTCCAGCAGCGTAAAGTTAATTCCTCCAGAAATGGATGCTCTATAAACTGCAGGTCGCACACCTCTCCAAAATCCTTTTGGCCCATAAGTAGTGTAAACAAATAATATAGCTTCCCGAATAGAAATTTGCTTAGTTTGAGTAAGAATCCCGGTCTTAATTACATCTAATGGTTGTACCATAAATGAAGTAATTACAGACGCAAGAGAGCCTGCAATTGCATGAATTAGATCAGCCATTTTATCAATAAATTCAAATAATGATATTTTCTAAATCTTTGCATCTTTTTTTATTTACAAGGAATCTCTTGCGAAAATTCATATAAATATCTGAAAAACAATCCTAATTAATTTCATTTTTGGGATCTGATTGATAAAATATTATTATTTTTAATAAATTCTTGCTTTCATGTAAGAACACCTTAATAATAGTTAATCGAAAATTCTCATTGCTACTACAGACTTTTTTTTGTTAATATAATCCAAATTTGCTGAAGCATAATTTGCACATTAATCAAAAGTATGGAACCCAATCCTGAAGTAGTTGCAACACTTATAAGTTTAGGATACTCTCAAGCACAAGTTTTACAAGCTCTTCAAGTCAGTGAAAACAACGCGGAAACAGCTTTAGAGCTTTTAAGTTCGGGATGCATAGAAGAACCTCCCCAATTGGCAGAAAATAAAATTCAACCAAAAGACAACGGCCTTTTCAGTAATATTTTTAATGAAGAAAGATACAAGATGGTCGCTTTAGTAAGAACAGATCTAGGTATGGGAATAGGAAAAATTGCAGCACAAGTAGCCCATGCATGTGTTCATGCATATAGAACTTCAGATCCACGATTAGTAGAACGCTGGGACTATTCAGGCGATGCTAAAATTGTCTTAAAGGTAGATAGCTTAGAAGAATTATTAGAATACTCAGAAAAAGCTAAGGCAGCTGGGATTAACACAGCCATCATCAAAGATGCTGGCAGAACTCAAGTTGAGCCCGGCACAACTACTGTCTGTGCAATAGGACCAGAGACTGTATCTAAAATTGATGCAGTCACAGGAAAGCTAAGATTGCTTTAATTTTGAATTTAAAATAAAAATTCGTATTTGATTGCTTAATTAGTATATCTCCTATTATTATAATCTAATTTCTCTCTAATTTATAATAGAAATGGATTCATCAACAAGTCTTCTAGCAAACTCAATCTTAGCCAGCTTTCAAGCTGCTAAAACTATAAACTCAGCAGAGCAACAAATTTTCCAGGAGATGATTAACGGAAGCGATCCTAGCTTTGTTCAAATTCTGAACAGATACAGCTCTGACGCAGAGCTTGGGACAATTGAAATTGAAATTTTGCAGCTTATCAAGCACAAGCATAAGCCTCAAAAAGTTGTAATCCCAGCTAAAAGTATCAACGATGAAATGACATCACCTTTAGGCAATTATCTTCTAGAAAGAAAAAAGCGCAACAGTCTAAATAAAGGTGCGTCGCTATCGAATGGAGGACCAATTTTGATTCAAATACAAGAAGTTCATGAGCATCAAGCTGAAGACAGTTAAATCAAATTTAAATGTCAATGTTCTAATACTTTTAAAGTTTTTGCTCACTTTTATTTTCATAATAATTATTTCAAATTTGTCTATGAACTCTGTAATTCCAAGTGATCAAGTAGATTTTTTAATTGATGAGCTTACTGAAGCAAGAGAAAGAGAAGAGTTCAACTCTATTTTGAACAAGTTTAATGAAATTTTCATATCGAGATATAAAGCAAAATATCCTTATCCTTCAGGAAGGTTTCCATTTGGGAGTGCGGGACCTGCACCTGCTATGGATAATTATAATAAGGCTCCGCCACCACCTCCTCCGGCTCAATATAATATTCCAAGGTCAATGTCTCCAATGCGTTCTCAATTTTCTCAGCCTTACCCAGATCCATATATTAATCAAGTTCCAAATCCACCTATGAGGCAATCTTATATAGATCCATATCTATCTCAAACGCAAAATGTTCCTATAAGACAGTCTTATTCAGATCCTTTTGCACTTCATTCACAAGGCCTCCCTCTAAGACAACAATCCCCATCTATGTACGGTTATCAGGCATCTATGAATGACAAAAATCAGTTATATTACCAAGATAGAAATTCTCAATTTTATGAAAGCTATAACCCATATAGCAACCCTCCGATGGATTTTGGTATGAGAAACCAACAAATTTCTACACCTCAGCCAATGTATGACTATTCACCAAATATAACTAAAGAAATCCAGCAAAAAACATTTGTTCCAAGCTCAAAATCTGATCAGCGGAAAGTGGAATCACTGGATTTTTCTAACTGGACCAATATTCGTAGGCAAAAAGAAGCTGAATTAGCTAGTTTCCATAAATAATAAACTAACTATATTACTTAAAGACCGTTTTAAATATCATCCAAAACTTCTTCATTTAATGGAAATCGCTTGATAATTTATCAATTAGTCTGATATTTCCAATTATTTCAAATACATCTGCACATTTTCTAGCTTATGGAATATTTTATTCATAATTTTAGGACTTTTCCTTGAAGTGGTGATGCCATGAACTAAACTAGACTGAGAATTTGCTCTGACAAATTTTTTGAACCCTTCTAAATTTACAAAGGATATGCTATTATGAACAGTCCTTGATTGAGATGCTTTTCGTTCTGAAATAACGCTGCTTCTCAGTACAGAATTGCTTCTTGATGGCTGCTTTTCATAAATTGATGAAGATCTATGATGAGAAATAATTGGGATTTTGGCAAGTGATGGCTTTCTTGATTTAGAGAACGGCTCTTTCAAGCGAAGCTTAGGAACAGATGAAATCCTTGTAACGATGGGTGGAACTCATAACCTAGTTCTTGATATTGTAGTGTGGTTATTCTTTATAAGACCAATTTTTGGAACAAAAATTAAGTCTGCCATGCAGTGTATTTTTATTATTTTCTATAGTTATTTTAACTCAAAATAAAATATCTATTATTCTAGAAACATTTTTCTTAATTTTCGCCATAAGTCCCTTCCTTAAAGCTAAATAGCCAATCAATTTGTTTCTTTTTGGTCTAATCATTCTATAAACTGTTCAGTTTCGTTGCAATATTCAAACAAATCCATTTAATTTAGAAAAATTTGTAACTAATTCACCAATAAATATGAAGCCTGAAGACCGTGAATATTTAACTCAAAAAGTCAACCCTATAATGGAAGTCTTTGTGGAGCACGCACTCCAAGATGTTCCACCTGATCTTTATCAATATATGTTAAATTACTTAAAACGCATCTCTCTTTCAGATTCAGAGCGAGCAGAGCTTGAGAGGCTAAAACTTGTCCTAGCTCAGGTTCAAGAAGGCAAAAAATCTGATGAAGAAGTTAGCACTGATGAAAACGAAGAATCAGAAGATGAAGCTCCTGAAATTGTTATTGTAAACCGATCTTTCCAGCACAGAACCTCGGTTTCTGCTGAAGCATACGGAGCTTGGAATAAAAAAGGAAATTTCGTTCCTCGAGTCATTAGCAAAACTGATGAGCAGAAGTCAAAAATCATGGCAAAGCTGAGTGTCTCCTTTATTTTCTCACATTTAGAAGAAAAAGATAAAAAAGTAGTAATTGATGCGATGGAAAGCAAAAGTGTCCGAAACGGGGATTTTGTAATCAGGCAAGGAGAAGATGGAGATTTATTATATATAGTTGAATCTGGTAAACTTGAATGCACCAAAGTTATTAATGGTAATGAGACATTTTTGAAATTTTACGAGCCCGGCGGCGTGTTTGGAGAATTAGCTTTGCTTTATAATGCGCCAAGAGCTGCAACCATTAAGGCCGTAGTCGACAGTGAGCTTTGGGCTTTAGATAGAAGCACTTTTGTAAACATTGTAAAAGAAGCTGCAGTTAAAAGAAGAGAGCGTTTTGAAATTCTGTTATCAAGAGTAAAAATACTGGAATCAATGGATGCTTATGAAAAAGTCCAAATTGCTGATGCATTGACTAGTGCTACCTTTGCTTCAGGGGAATATATAATAAGAGAAGGGGAATGGGGTGACCTATTCTATATGATAGAAGAAGGTACAGCCGTAGCTACTAAAACTCTGCATCCTGGAACCCCACCCGAAGAAGTTATGAGATATCAAGCTGGCGACTATTTCGGAGAGCTTGCTCTATTAAAAGATGACGCAAGGGCAGCTAATGTTATAGCTACTTCAGATATTAAATGCGTTACTCTTGATAGGCATGCATTTAAGAGACTATTAGGACCATTGGAAGAAATTTTGAGAAGAAACTTCGGAGTATATGAAAGCGTTATAAACAGTTTAAGTAAGAAATAGTAGTAACAGGTTAAGTACGATCAGTCGTTATTATATCTGAGTCTATCGTTGGAGTTGATTTATGACATGGCTGGGAAATTTGCAAATTTTTTGGAGTCGAATTTTTTGTATCACTTGAATTCATCATTGGAATTAATTCATCATGAGTATTTTGTGGATTTTTAAATGTGCTATTCTTGTTGCAAGTGCCATTTTCCTCTTCTTCAAAAAAAATTATCTGCGGCTGAATAGCTTTTTTCTTAGCATATTTCTTGGCTTTTTTTCGTTGCCGAATTCAATCATAAGTTGTCATTTTTTTAAATTTTAGAAATATGTGGAAAATTATCAAATATCCAACAAGTAATAAAAAAAACGAATTTAAAATTATATCCAAAATAATAAAAAACACATCAGCATTTTCAATATTCCCATCAATTTCAAGTCCTTTATTTTTTCATTTATCAATAATTAAAATTTCAAAAACGATCAAAATTACTAGATTGACTTCTAAAAGTAGAAGCAAGCTAATGAATTGTTTATAATTGCTTTTTCCTATACAATTATTAAGCCATTTGCAGTGATGGTCAAAGTTATCTACACATCTATCACAGCTTCCGCAATGTTTTGATGTTTCTGTAACATAGCATTTGCAAATTGTGCACATGAAATTTACTGCTGTAGGCGATTTATCCACATTCTCTATTGGAATATTTATACTTGGGTCAGACTTTGTAAGGAAAATTCCTTGTGTGATGACTATTACAAAACTTGTATAATAAAGAATCAAAAAAATAATTAATTCATGTGTGGATAGCAAAAAAGAAATACATAAAATTCCTATAAGAGCATGGAATATCATAATAACTCAGCTTGCAACTTGAAAAGCATGAAACGGAGTGTGAAACCCATTTTTCTTTTTCATTATATTAATTATGGGAGATAAACCTTTTTATATAGGAGAATCCATTATGTATTCGCCTGTTTTTTTAGCAGAAACTGCAAATCAAGCAATAGGGGCTATTACAAGAATTATGCAAATGAGCACAGTTATATCTTTATCAGTAGAAATCATACAAAATGACCAGAATTTGCAAATCTCTTGCATCACAATTCATGCATGGAACGGGCCTGTATATATTTTTGACTTATTATCTGGGGGTGCTGCTATGATAAATGGGTCTAGGGGGCTAAGAGCTTTATTAGAGTGCCCAACAATAATGAAAATCGTTTTTAATTGCCAAGATATTGCACAATGGCTTTGAAAATCTTTTAAAATCAGGCTTGGCTTTGCCGCTGACGCTGCTATTGCTTATAAAATGTTTGAAAATATTGAAGATTCAGAGAAACTCAATGTAAATGAATTTTCCAAAAAAATTGAGAATATGGAAATCCCATTTTGGGAAACGATAAAAGAAGAAATAAATGTAAAAAATAATAAAGAGTTTTGGAAGCAAAGACCATTATTATATCATATGCATTCTTATTTATCAGGATTTGTGATACTTCTTATCAAAGGCTGGGATGATGTAAGAGGCTATTTAAATGATGACCAAGTATATCAAATTTTTCAAAATACCCAGCAGATGTTAGCGAAGATATATCCAGTTTTGAAAAACGAAGGTTATGAGAGGACTGAAAATTACTCTAAATTTGAATTTAAATCAAATTTGAATAATTTTACTTTGGATAGAATCAGTGTAGAGTATGTGCTGAATAAAATTCTCAATGGACCAGGGACTGAGACCTTGAAGTAATTAATTTAATAAATTTCATAATATCCAATACTTCGATTGGTGCTTTATAATGAATAATTTTATGTAAAAATGAGGCAGAATGCTTATGACATTTTATTAAGTTAATGGAAAAAATTCCAGAGCAAAAATTAGGACTACAAAGCTTCGCAGGAAAAGAGTTTCTTGCAGATGTAACACTATCTGTCGGTGATGCGAACTATAAAGCACACAAAATTGTTTTAGCCGCCGCAAGTGAATATTTTTACAGGACTTTCCAAGACCCATCTAAAAACGCCATCCAAGTTCCAGAGCCAATAGAGCCGAAAACAGCAATTATGAGACCAAAAGATGTTTTCCCAACAATACTGAAATACATCTACTCTAATCAATCTACTCAATGCTTTGGACCTGACAATTTAAATGCAACGACTGGATTTACAATATTCTCAATGGCTCATATTTTGGAAATCCAGTCACTTGTTGAATATACAGGACATTTTATAGCTGATTCGCTACTAAATGCAGAGAACGGGGCTGATATTCT
Source organism: Blepharisma japonicum (assembly GCA_949751835.1). Taxonomy (NCBI): domain Eukaryota; phylum Ciliophora; class Heterotrichea; order Heterotrichida; family Blepharismidae; genus Blepharisma; species Blepharisma japonicum. The sequence goes on along the minus strand of CATKHK010000072.1, from coordinate 78,375 downwards.
GTATGAAGGAATTAAATACGATAGTAAAAATTTAATATCAGCTTCATTAGAAAAAATTATCCAAAACTTTGAGCTAATTTCAAGAAAACCAAGCGGAATTGAATCTCTTACAAATTTGCCCTGTGAATATGTAAAACTTATATGTCAAAGCAATGAGCTTAATGTAAAATCTGAAGGAATCGTGTATGCATTTATTTGCAGTTACCTCATGAAAAGGGAAAATTTAGAGGTAAAAGAAGAAGTCAAAAAGGAAGAAGAAAAGAGTAAAGCAAAGGAAGAAGTAAAAAAGGAAGAAGGCAAAAAGAAAGAGGCTGAGGAAGAAAAGCAGCCACAAGCTAAAATAGAAGATGTAAAAGAAATAGCAAAAAATAAGCTTGAAATCAAAAAATTGACTGATCAAGACAAGCTAGAATTATTGGAAAAAATTAGATGGCCATTTCTCACTCACGCAGAACTTCTGCAAGCTGCAACAAATCAATTAATTACGGTTGGAAAAGACTTAGTACTTGAAGGGTTATCGGTGCAACTATCAGCCCATGAGAAAGGAACTGCAAAGCCTTACTCATACAGAGTAAGCAGAAATCCAAGAAAATCCTATAAAGACCTTGAAAAGTCAGATACAAAAGAAAAATTCGTTGAAGAATTAAATGATGTAGATTTGAGGAATCCTCAGGATGAAGATGAAAAGCAAGACCCGCCTCACGCTCAAACGCAAAAAGAAGAGCCTTGAAACTGGCCAACTCAGTTTCTGCGGCAAAGTCTTCCTACTTTTAATCCTAAATTTTCTCCCCCAAAGCCTCCACAAAAATTTGCCCAAAGTGTCCGTCTTCCTAATGAAAAAAATAAACTCGAAAATCCTACAGAATTTGTTTACTCCTATGATTTTGATGAAAATGGAGCTATTTACTTTTTAGCAACAAATGGAAAATCAACTGCATGGGCAAATCCTCATATTTCTGGCCAGGTCCAAGTTTTTGCTTCTAGCATTGGATATGGCAGATTAGAAGACTTTGTAGGAAGATCAGTTACAAATTTAAGAACTTTGAACGAAATTGGCTCATTTTTTGGGATTGATTTTGGGCCAGGGAGGCTACTTATGCCGACATCATATACAATAAGAAACAGAAACTCATCGAGCCATGTTTGCTTGAATTGGCAATTGGAAGGATCAGTTAATAAGACAGACTGGACTGTGTTGGATAGAAGAATTCATTATTCAGGAGATATTCAGTATGATTCAAATTTAGAAGGAGAGAGACAAGCTTTAAAGCAGCGCGGTGCTACATCAACATGGGGAATCGAGCTAAATGCAAATGATTTGAAGACAAAAGGATATAGATGCTTTAGGATTGTGCAGATTGATAGAAATTCTTCTGGATCTTACAATTTAGCATTGTCTGGATTCGAAATTTATGGCTATGTTTCCGGTAAATGGATTTAATAAATAAGCATTAATTTCAGCAAAAGAATTATATTAATGTTTAAAAATAATGATCATGCAACTCTCAACTTTCCTTATTCTTATTTATTACGTTTTAAATTTAGGAATATCCTTCGTCATATGACAACAGTCTAATAACAGCATCAAGCTGCTCCATTAACTCTTGAGATTTTTCAGTTGTGTCAATATTTCTTATTATATCCCATACCATGCTTTCATGAACCCTTCTAATATTTTCCATTAATGGATCTTCATTTGCATCTTGCATTAAATCAATCAAATATCCTAATAAATCAAATAGCACTTCATCTTGATCAGAGCTCCAAGCAATTAATTGTACAAGTTTAACGGCTCCTTGCTCATTTAAAAATGCTTCTTGGGCGTCTTTTCTTCCTCGGTAAATTTTATCACAAATATCTGCAGAAATATGTCTTAGCTCAGGTTTTGAGCATAGAAACCACCTTACCAGCGCTTTAAATATGTTTAATTTCAATAGTTTTGAAATAGCCTCTTCACTCGCAACGTCTACAAAATAGAATAGTAGCAAAAGTGAATTTTCTCTCAAATCATCAGTGCCCATCTTAATACTTGTGAGCAATATCGGTAAGACTTCTTCAATATAAGGTGCAATAAGCTTCGGATCGCTTTTGCATTCTTTGCATAGATAAGCAATTGCCAAGCTCCCAACAGTTTTTGGTTTTTCTGCTCAGCTGATATAAATTTTAGCTTCTGTGATTTCTGTTCTATTTGAAATCATTTTCACAATTTCGCTTCATTTTTTATCGCTTTTATAAGCTTCAAGCTGGGTTCTTAAATATTTTTCATCATCAGGTTCGGTGATATTCTCTGTTGACATTGAGAGATCTGAATGCTCTTTTATTATCATAGTTTCTTGGTCCTTCATATTATCCAAATCATAATCTCGCTTTAGGATGAATCTTCTCTGGTTTTTTCTTTGAAAATGTCCTGACTCTCTTTCCTAGTTATAGTTTACCTCACGGTCTTGACAGCAGCCCATTTTAAATAATTATATTCTTATACTAGATTGGAAATTATAGTTTTTTGCACATTTAATAATGCTGCATATATGAAAAATATACATATTCGCATTTCGGTCATTATTTTTGATAATTTTTAAATATAAAAATTAAGACTAAAACTTTTTATCAATTCAAATATTGAAAGAAACCCTGAATGATTCTAAAAATTTTATAAAGGAACGAATAATTTTAATTAAAATTGCAATTATAGCGTTATTTTTAATTGCTTCAGAACGATTCTATTTGATAAGGCTTATTTACTATTATTAGCAAATCTTTATCTACAGATTTATGATTTGACAAATATCCTTTTAATATTTTATTACATTGTAATTCTTTCATTTCATCTATTTAATGTTTGAACCAAAAATGGTAATAAAATGATTGTCGAATTAAGCGTTTCTCTCCTTGGAACTGCACTGACTTTTCCTGCCTTTATCCAAGAATACAACGATATTGGAGAAAGCGATAAATGGTATTCATATATCAAGCTTTTCCCCCACTTTTTCTTAATTCTCGCATGTGGGTTCAGATTTGGAATCAAATACAAGAAAGTTTTTCAAATTCCTTGCATTTCATTATCAGCTGTGACATGGGCAAGCTTGTATTATTTATTCCTATTCAATCTTACAGCAAGCACGACTGCTGTTTGTGAAAAATATACAGATGCTTGCGCAGAAGACCTTAATGGTCTTTCATTGTGCCTAAACAATCCAGTCAAAGGATGGGAAGGAATAATGTATTTAATTGGGCTTTCAATGATGGTGATAGGAAGCACACTACTGACGAAAGAAATTGGTTTTCAATTATATGAAGGAAGAAAATCCAAAGTTGAATCGTAATCGAATAATTTTTAAAATTATCATAAATTTCTTATTTTGTAATCTTTTAGGCTAATTGATTGTGGAGCAATTGTATTCTTTATTTTATAATGCAGGATAGAACTCGCTAGATTTACTTTTCATAGTTAGTATGAATCATAAATGCATCAATAATTTTTTGGAGATAAATAATGAGGATTTTTAGATTTTGGCTTAAATAGTCTTTAAAGTTGAGAGGAGATAAATTCAGTGAGATGAAATCTTATAATTGTCCAAAAAAATAAAATTTTTATTAATTTAAATTAAGCTTGAGAGAAAATGAGAAGAATTTTTGCTATACTTTAATATTGAAAGCTTTGTGAAAAATAAAGAAATTATTTTTATTTAGATTTTTAATGATTTGTACATTTTAAAATAATTTACTTTCGATGAAAATACAGCTTTATTTTAGTCAAAATTTGTTAGAAATGAGTTTCAAAGTGAAGGCGAAAAATTGTGATTTGTGCATTTTAAAAAAATTTTGTTCTCTAAATTTCACAAAGCTCGAAAGTTTTATAAGACAAACAAGTTTATATTTGTTTTAGCTTCAAAAAGGACTCATTACTTATGAATTCTATCTAAATCCTTAGTCTTGCTAATATCTTGCAATTCATTCAGTGAAATTTTAATTTATTTTCTTTTTTTATTCCTAAATTTTCCAATAGTTTTTATATTTAAATATCCTCACCAAAGCAGAATTATTTAAATAATAAAGACAGCTTATAATCTATTTTATTATCTACTGAACTTTATACCGTTTTGAGCTCAATCTTGAACCATATTGAGATTCATATAATTGACCCAAGCTGCTGTATAAGGATGCCAGCATTGTAGGGCATTTTCGTAATTTACAATTGGATAGCTAAATATGACATTAGGACTGTATGTTGTATTATGTACATCAATATTTTGGGCATATGGTACTGGGGCTGCAATGATGTTTGTAACTGTCGCTGCTGTTTCATCAGTTACTGACTTGGCAACGTCTGTAATATCGTTTTCATCTTGCAACTCCTCTTCATGTGATGACTCAGATCTTGACTCGTAAAGGCTTTCGTTTTCTGAAATCTCTTCATCTTCCTTATAACCTTTATTTCTTGGTGGAGCCTTTTCACTGAAAATTAATTCTACTGTTTCAGTGTCTTTCAGGATACTTTTGAGTGGTCCTGTAAGTTTTAGGCTTTTAGGCCTTTTCCTGTTGAATTTCCTCAAGTTTCTTCTGATAGTGCTATAAAATCGATTTTTAATTGAATTATCTGTGCGACCTGGTAAGTATTTGGCAATCTCAGACCAGCTATTTCCAAATCTTTTTTGGAGATCTAATATCAGTTTGTCTTCTTTTGGAGTCCAGGGCTCCTTTTTGATTGAAGGGTCGAGGTGATTATGCCATCGTTCTCTGCATTGCTTTCCAGTTCTATTTTTGATGCCGTAGTGTTTTTTGAGAAGAGCAGAGACCTGACACCATTTGTGGATGCCCATACCAAGGACTAGCTCCTTGATTGCCTCATCTTCCTAAATAAAAGTTACTTCTTTTGTTCACGTTCGCCTATCATTCGATGACATTTATATATTTATAGCCATCAATTAGATGGAAGTTACCTCGTTAGCTAAGAAAAAGTTTGAAGATAAGCTATCATCAAATTATTTAAGGAATTTTATTAAATTTAATTATTTCAACCATTCTTTGGAATGGATTATTAAAGCTAGATTTGGATCATCGCATTTTAATTATCTCTAAAAGTTCGATAAATTTAATTAGATATACTAACCGTAATAGCTATAAAATTTAATTATACCAATTTTGGGTGGAGAAAATTTTTACTGGTCTTAATTAGAAAAAAATTTTACTCTTCAATTTTAAGATTAACTTTATCATATTTTGATAATAATATTTATGATTATTTCATAATTACCCATATACATCCAAATTATTACAAAATCCCCAAAATTACCATAACAGCTTTAGTTTATTTTTAATCATATTAACCGTCTTAGAAAAATAAAACACTAATATTCAAGGTCAAATACATTTCCTTTATCTATCTCGTTATCCTGAATTCTTCCCAGCTGTCTTATCTAAATCTCGCTAAAACTTGATAAATATGAAGTTACTATTCGTTTTATTTAGTGTAGCCTTTTGCACATTAAAGCTGGATTCAAGCCAATTTATTCAAACTTCAGAATCAAGCTTTGACCAATTCGATGGGACTATGACAGTTAGCGAAGACACTTATGATGTTGAATGCGACTGCTCTGAGCTGGGAATGGTCGAAATAGAAGAAGCCAAATGCCATCCCAGCAAAATTAAACTAACTCAAGATAGAGAAGGTACTGGCTCCACGTATGAAGAAATCAACGAAAAGTTATCAGGCTACGGCAATTTTTCGTATGCTCGCATCACTCATAGCGCTTTTCGATGTCTAGATGGAAGAATTGTTGATGACATTTTAGGAACTCCTGGAGGTGATGCAGGAGAATTTGTTTTAGGGCTACTTGTTTATCAAGATTTAGCAGGGGTAAGCTACAGTCAAGAAGATATTGATGAGTATTTTGAAAAATGGCTAAAGTGCATGGATCCGGACCAGTTTTATATGTGTACAGATCAGGCTGCCATTGATCATGTAATGAAAGAGCTTGCGATTGATGAACTTGATATATATAATCCTGACCCAGAAATTCAAGATAAGCTGCTAGATGCACTGGTGGATCCGAATAATATAGGTGACACACATTTAAGGATGCTGGTGGAATCGCCTCATCTATATTCGATACAAAATGATGCAGTGAAGTATTTTATTAGGTCTTTTTATCAGACACTGTGGGACACAGAGAGTCCGCTCTATGAACTGCTTTATTTGGATATATTGGAAGGATCACATGCAGAAACAGCCTTTCTGGAAATTAAAACTAATGAGCAGTGCTTATTAGACCAAGTCGCACCTTTGGTAGCACCCATGGAAAGTGAAGATGATACAATGTCAGTGCTTATCAACCACTTAGACTCTGTCAATATTAGAAGAGGACAAACTGCTGAATTTTTCGTTAATAAAGTATCCCAAAATACCACAAGTAAACTTACTGTGAAAACAATGTATAGCAGACTCAAACATCATGGAATGCTCTTTTTAGATGTTACTGGTGAGCATATTGCTAAAGAACTACCGTTTTATACAGCAAGTTTCGTTTAATTATATGAAATAATCTTGAGAATTAGCTAAATTAATCAGCTTTTTTTGAAAATTAATTGATTTTTGCCTTTGATTGAAAGGTTCTAAGCATGAAATATTAATTTATCTTAAAGAAGCTCCTGAATTCGCCAGCAGCAAAACTATCTCTTGATGCCCAGCACGTTGAGCCATCCTCAACAAAGAATCCCCAAGCACAGTAGTAACTGTGATATCCGCTCCATGCTCCAGCAGCAAGCTAACAATTTCTTTATTTCCTTTTTTTACAGCTATCTGCAAAGCTGTCAATGCTTGCTTATTTTTGTGTTCTAAATCAACTTTATCTCTCCCAGCTTGTAAAAGCATACAAATCGAATCATGCTTTTCCAGTTCCGCCCCTAGTGTCAAAGGAGTTTCCCCGTCATCAGAAACAGCGTTAACATTGCATCTTGATGATAGAAAATGCAGGATTTTAATAGCGCCTGATTTTACGGCTTCATGGATTAAAAAAGTGCCCGATTCCTCGAAATGGTGATCAATTGATAAACCATTAGAGATAAGTGATTGGAAAAAGGATAAATTGTCCATTTGGATATGCTGAAGGGCATCTTGGCTATATTCAGATGCGGTTGTGGAAGGACGAGTTGAAGGACTTGAAGGGATTTGTTTTGGAGATTCTGCTGAAAGTTTGGATTCTAGCTCTTTGTTGCGGCGAAGAAGGACTTCAATAGTTTCATTCAAAGACTGATTGATATCTTCTAGCTCATTTATGCGCTCTTGCAGTTGTTTAATGATTTTATCCTTCTTGTCCATAATTAATCTTATATCTAAAAATATTCTTAATCATCTTATTACTCTCAAATATATAAAACCCACTATTTTTTAAGCTTATAAAGCTAATATTCCCAAGCAAAATTTCTAATAATTTCAATAAACAATTTAATTAAAAAGTTGCATCCTCCATTTACTTGCATAATCTGATCTAAATTGTAATCACCTAATAAAGAATTTAGTTTATTTAAAAATCTGAAAGATGGCGAACTTATTTCTCGAGCAGTTCTGCTTTATTTTTCCTCTAAATTCTTCCTTTTCACGATTATAAAAAATCATTGTTTTATTTCACAAATATATGTGCTTTTCTTAACTAATTCTAGCCACCTAACAAAAAATAAAAATGCAAGGGAGTTATTCATGTCCTTTCGATTATCAGGAATTCGAATCTCGCAGCGAGCTTGAAGCCCACATTGAGCGTCGGCATGTGTGCTACCAAGCTGATGATCCTGAAGCAGATAATGGGCGTAATGACCGAACTTCCTCGAGTTCTAGTTTTTTGAGCTTCGGCGATGAAGGAGCTCCACTTCCTTCAGCTCAGTCTAAAAGGAACCTTTCATCAATTTTGACTGATGTAAAAATACCAGAAAATCCTTTAAGCGACATTGGCTCATTGACAGAAAAAAGAATTTTACAGATCTCGAAATCTCCAAATCTCGGGGCATTAAAGGAGCTTAAACTTAATGGAAAAGGACTAAGCCAATTTGAAACGAATGATCACATCAACTTATCAAGGCTTTTTAACTTGAAGATTCTTGATCTTTCTGATAATTATATTACAAGCTTGCGTGGAGTGGGTCAGTGCACCAACCTAAGATACTTGAATGTCAACAATAACAGTATCGAAGATTTATCTCCATTGCAAGCGTTAATTAGACTCAGTACATTTAAAGCGGCTCATAATAAAATAAAGGATATCTCGCCACTTAGAATATGCAAAAGAATTGTGTGTCTAAAAGTGAGTAATAACCAAATTTTCAGTTTCGAAAATACTTTAGAAATTTTAAAGGGGTTCCCAAAATTGACTCATCTCTCAATTTTTATGAATCCTTGCATGGTTAAGACAAAAGACTCCAAGGATAAATTGCTCTATCATCTCTGGCTAGAAAAATTAGACTCGGTTCATGTCAATAATGAAGATCGTCAGCAAGCTACTCAAAAAGTTCCGATAAGCATAAGAAGAGGAAGCCATATTAAGTTAACGGAAGAAAATTCAGATCTCCCCAGAATGGCAATTTCAGAATTGCATCATAGAGATAATAAAGAAAAGAATGCAGAACTAGAAACTCAAATTAACGCATTAAAAGAAGAGAATGCAAAGTTAAGAGAAGAGCTGGGGAATGTCTGGCAATTGCTTGGCACGATTGTAAAAAGCCGAGATGAAAGCGGGCAAGGAAAACTTTTACTTTCAGAATTTAAAAAATTGAAATTACTAGAAAATATTAAAGAAGAGGAAGAAGATTATTAACGGTTCAGTTAATTAGTTCACTATATATTTATAGTTATAATATATAATTTTTAATAAATTTGCGTGAAAAGAGAGATAATGATGATATTTCAAAAATTAAATTAGTGAAAAATCTTAAAAATAAAGGAATTGTGTAAAAAAATTAGATAATGGCTATAATCCTACCAGCTTTTTTAAAAAATATTAATAATTAATTCAAAATTATGAAACATCGAAGATCTTCATCATCAATGTGCGCTTCAGTCATTAATTTTGAAAAAAGTGATCCGCAGCTTTCTCAAATGAATCAAGAAATAAAAAAATTGACTTCAGATCTAATTCAAGTGAAAGATAGAAATCGGAAATTAAAAATCGAGCAAGAATCTAAAGAGAAATTGACTCCAAGACCAAAATCAAGACCGAATTCTCAAGCCTCGATAAGTCCAAGCATGACTCCGAAAACTTATTACTCATCTTCTGAAACTCCAAGATTTATTAGCAGAAAAATTAATGAGCTAAAAGAAAAAAACCAAAAATTATGACTTTTATTAAGAGAATCGGAAGAAAACAGGGATCAGCTTAGGCAGCACTATGAAGCGATTTCTTCAATAAATATTAAAGAAGAAATAAAAGACTTAGAAAATGATTTGAAAAAGAAACAACAAGAAACTGAAACTTTAAAAGATAAGCTTGAAAATATGAAGATTTTTAAGAAAAGCACAAAATATTTAGATGAATTAAAAGAGACAATCAATATGCTCAAAAGTGAAAGAATTATTGAGAGTGATTTGATAAAAGAATTAGAATGAAAAATAGAAAATAATACAGAGAATCGAGTTGATGATTTTAATGGGCAAATTTCAAAAAAAATACAAACCCTTAAAGAAAAAGAGAAGGAGAGGATTAGGTGATCATTTAAATTTAAAAAGGCTAAACTTGTGCTATTCAAACTTAAAGATGAGCTGCAAAGAAAACAATCAAAATCTTTATTAGTAGATTACAATAGTTCAGATTTTCCTATAAAAGAGCTCCTTAATAAATATAAAAAAGAAATAGAAAACAGAAGACTTGCAAATGGATTTAAAAATAAAGTTCACTTTAGGACTAGTTCAAATGTAATTCCAACTTTTTATTCATAGAGCAGCTGATATATTTTAGATATAATAGCCTAACTGAATACGCCTGATTAATGGCTTTGAATTTAAATTAAATACTGCAATTTAAAAGCTATAACTCTTATACATAAATATCTTAATTTTCGAAACTTGAAGTTTCGAAATATTCAACTTAATAAAGATGATGTCCATTTTTGTTTTATAAAAATATTAAACTGCGAATAATTATAATATCCCAGAGTCTTTCGGTGTAAATTGCTCCCATGAAGAAATTAGCGGATCTTCTCTTGATAATTGCCTAATCATTGACTTTGAGGGAGGATCAATTATTTGGTTAATTAAAGGCAAGTAGGGAATATAATTTATTTTTGGTTGATTCTGAAATTTCATAGGCTCTGCTGAAGGAGTTTTTGATTTGTGTCGATTAGGAATACTAATTGCTATAGTTCTAGACTTTTGGGGATATCTTTGCTTTCATCTAAGAGGAGAAGGAATCGGGTCATATTCAAATGGCATAATTTGCTTTTTCGGTACGATTTTTAATATAATATTCGGCATCTCTGTAGAGGTACTTTTTTTTCTCTGCAAAACATTTTCAGGCGAACACCTTGCAGAATAAGAATTTTTCACGGCTTTGGATAACTTTTCATTAAGCTCAAAAAAATTCATGTCATAGCTTTTATTGACTTCTCTTTTATTTTTACTTGTCACGCTCCTCAATGTTCTTGTTTTTAGTGTTTCGCTGAATCTTAGCTTGTTTGAGTTCTTGTCATAAATTATAAAAGAATTAGCTTTCATTTAATTATTGGGAAAATTATAAAGCTCTATTAGTTTTATAATTGGTGATGTAGGACTGCTGAGTTCTTCTTTCTGCTGATGGAGTTCTTCTCCTTTTTTCAACTGAAGTGTTACGTGGAATCCTTTTGTGGGATTGAGAAAGGTTGTTTTTAGTCGCAATTAGAGGAGAAATACTACGCTGACGATCAGTTGCGGAAACTTCTGCGTCCATTGGAGAATGGGATCTTGAAGAATTCTTATGGGGATTTACACGAACTTCATAAGAAAGGAGCTTTTTATTTTCAGATTGGATATCCTTTATTTTTCTTTGAAGCTCTATTGACTCCAAACATTTTTCTTCAAATTTCAGCTTATAAAACTCAGCTATGGACAGCTCTGGGTTATACTGTCCAGACCTATACTTCTCTAAAGCTTTTTTCGCTTCGTTTTTTTGTCGAAGAATTTCTTTGCTTTCTCATTCTTGCTCTTTAATTTGTTCACGCAGTTTTTTAATCTCGATTTCCAAGCTTTTATTTTTTGCGACAATTTTTAAAGCTTTTTCTGATTCCGGACTGCTCACATCTTCAGACTCAGGCTCTTTTAAAATTTCGCCTTGGTCCAATGTATCTTGCAATACAATTGCTTTTTTTGCTAAAGAAACTTCCTCATCTAGGATGGCTAATTCTTTCATAAGTTTTTCTTTTTCTACATCTAATTCATCTGCACCTTTGTCTAACAGTTTTTTATTATCTTCTATTTTTTGTTTTGTGCTATCAATATATAATTTCAGTTGGCTCTCAATTTTGAAGTGCTCTCTCACTTCAGCTTCTAATTTTTGGAGTGCCTTTTGATAATTTTTAGTTGTTTCAAAATTTTCATTCTCTTTGAAAGTTTTTAAACTCCTCTTGAGGACTAACAATTCTTTGATTGCTTCTGTTACATGAGCCATAGCTTCTAAGGGATGGATTTCTTTTACCTCTCCAACACTCATCATGCTTTCGTCGCTGTCATCTTGCTAATTATCAATTACCATATCAAACAGTCCTTGGTGCAGCTTTAAGCATAGCTTTTGCACTTTTCTTTCTAATTTTCCAAGTCTTACAAAATTCATAATTAGAGTTTATAATATTTTATACAACCAAGGGTTGTTGTATGAATTTTAAGATTTCAATAAAAATATATGGCAAGCCGTCTAAGCCGAATCTACGGAACTGAAGAAGATAAAGTCAACTGCCCTTTCTATTTCAAAATTGGAGCCTGCAGACATGGAGACCGCTGCACTCGTCTTCATAACAAGCCTCTTTGTTCTCAAACTATCCTTATGCCTCATATGTATGAAAATCCAGCAGTCGCTTTGGCTATGTTTGAAGGCACAAAAGTACCAGAAAAAGCTATTCGAGAGTCTATAAGGCATTTCGAAGATTTTTATGAAGAAGTTTGATTTGAACTGTCAAATTACGGTGAATTATTAGAACTCAGCGTGTGTGACAATATGGGAGATCATCTTATTGGCAATGTCTATGCAAAATTTGCCTCAGAAGAAGAAGCAGAAATTGCTGCAAGAAATCTGAATGGAAGATATTATGCTGGCAGGGTAATTTCAACAGAATTCTCACCTGTTACTGATTTTAAAGAATCCAGATGTCGGCAATATGATGAAGGAAACTGTGATAGAGGTGGATACTGCAATTTTATGCATTTAAAGCATATATCAAGGTCGTTTAAAAAAAGTCTACAACATCAGATGTATTACGAACACCCAGAGTATAAAGAAAGAAGAATACAAAGACTCAAAGAAGAAAAAAAGAGAAAGCATGATAAGGAAAGCCCTGATGGCAGACGACATAGAAGCAGGACACCTGAAAAGCTGCCGCCAGTCAGGACAAGTGAAGAGCGCAGAGCGATGATTGAAGCATGGAATAGAGAAGCTAATAGATAATAATGGTAAAAATAGTTAATGGACAAATAGTACCTGATGATGCTCCGAGCAATAGAACTAATACTAGCTCTAGACAGCAAAGTGCTAGCGCATTTGGAAGAGGAAACTCTCAATTATTTCCAAGCACGAATGGAAGACTAGGGAGCTTGTCACAGAATATTCAATTGGGAGGATATGAAATGGAAATGATATGGCCTTTGGTCATTGTGGGAGTTGGGATTATGTTTGGGATTATGTGGAGCCTAATTTTAGCTGGACTGTTGTGGCTTTATAATAAAAATTCGCAGGATGCGGGTTTGAGTAATCAAAATACACCTCCACCCCAGCAAAGCAGCTCTGAAAGTAGCAGGGACAGTTCTAGAAAAAGCAGTAATAAAAACCAAACTGGGTTCAAAGGAATCAGTGATGTGAGACAAGATAACATGAGTTAAATCGATATCTAATAACTATTCACAAATTTAGTAAATAAACTTATTTTTAAAATTCTTTAGTCGAATCAATTAGCTTTAATTATATATCATTTATAATGTATCAGCTTAATGATTTCTTCTTAATTTTTTATTACAATATTTAAGAAATTGCAATAAATTTATCTTCTTATTTATTAAGAAGGTTGAGTTATCTGCCAACTTATACCTTTTGATCTCTTTTCTATCTCATTATTTTTTTTCTTATCTTCTTCTTTCCCTATATTTTTTGATAAATTTAATATAGTCCAATCAAAAATAAAATCATTCTGATAGCTTTCTTTGAAAAATAAATCTTTAAACAAGTGCTTTAAATATGAGTAATCGGGTCGATCTTCAAATCTTAGCCCACGGCAGTAGTCCATAAAAATAATAAACTCGTTAGGTAGCCCTTTGCACATAGTTTCTATGCTTGTCGACATTTTACTTGTCATTATTTTTTCGTATTTTTCTTTTTTTGTTAAAGCTTGAAGGCCTTGCCAAGGCAGAGTTCCTTGTAAAAAATAAATAAAAACGTATCCTAATCCTTCTAAATCATCTCTTCTTGATTGTTCAATACCAAGATGTGTATTCAAAGATGCATACCTCGCAGTGCCTGTAAGATTTTTTCCTTCTTTATATGGAATATGCTGCTGTGTCCGAGGATCTCGATATCTCTTAGATAATCCGAAATCAATCAAATATGCTTGATTTGCTTTTCTTCCAAGCCCAATCAAAAAATTATCTGGTTTTATATCTCTATGCAAAAAATTTTTGGCATGGACAAACTCAATTCGAGATATCATTTGTTCAGCTAAAATTAGGACTGTTTTGAGCGAAAATTTACGATTGCAGAATGAAAAAAGATCTTCTAGTGAAGGTCCCAAAAGATCCATCACCAAAACATTGTATTCGCCTTCAATCCCAAACCAATGGATTGTTGGAATGCCAACTCCTCCTTGTAATATTCTGTATATTTTTGATTCAAATAAAAGCTGAGGATGCCTTGATCGAATGTTTTCTAATTTAATTGCGACTTCTTCATGCGTTTGGGTATTGCAGCCTAAATAAATATCGCCAAATGACCCTTTGCCAATTTTTCGGCCTAAAATATATTTTCCACCAACCCTTAGTTCTGCCATTTTATAATTATTTTGAGCTCAGAATTTAATGTGAGTGAAGTATCAGGATTTTTAAAATAATATTCTCTAAATATTCTGCCATAAAAACTAATATTTTAAGTTATTAATAATTATTATGCAATAATTAATATTAAGCTTTAATCATAATTCTTAAGTACTAATAAATGAAACTATACAAAATGCTTTTAAAAATTTTAAGCCTTGAGCTCTTTATAATCAAAAATGCTGTGATCTCTTGATTTTACATCATCTTTTGTTGTTCAAGATGTACATTTAAATAAATAAATTATTCTCTTTGCATATTAAGTATTTGTTAGAAAATTACCTTTAATGATTTTCTATAATTTTTATGAAATTTTGGATAAATAATGATACTATACGAAAAATTAATAAATTAAAATATAAAGATTAAGAATTCTTCTTTAAAAAATGATAAAATAATAAAGATTCTGCCATCTAATTTCGAGATTTAAATGAATGCATTGAGCTTCTTTAAATATATTTATGTTAAAAAAGTTAATTTGACTAAAATTATAAAACAGATAAGAATAGACATTATGTCTCAAGAACTAATTAAAGATCATATATATTGGATAAATGAATGCAACAAACTATTTGAAGAAGAAATGTTTCACCAAAGCATGATTTCAGCTAGAAATCCAAAATATTCTGGTAGGAAAAATAGCTGCTATTCTAATTTTTCTTAAGAAATTAACTCTCCAAATTATAGAAATCCTGTATCAATGGGCTGAGTCATTTCAGAAGCTTAATTAACAAAATTTGGACAAATCAACTTCATTTTTGTCCGCTAGATATTCTCTGAAGATTAGCTAAATTCATACTTAGAATACAAGAAGCTATTGCATACTATAATGAGGCAATAAAAATAAACTCAATGTTGCATTGGCTTATAATAATAATAATAATAAAAGTAGTGCTCTTAATATGTTAGGCAGGTATGAAGAGGCCATTGAATCTTGCAACGAGGCCATAAAAATAAAGTCCGATTATTCTGATGCTCTCTTCACTAAAGGTAACGCTTTTAGAGACTTAGGCCGAAAACTTGAAGCACTCGAATGTTATAATAAATCATTAAAATTTAATTCTGATTATGTTACATACTGCAACAAAGGTAGCATTCTCTATGATTCAGGCAAGTATGAAGAAGCAATAGACTGTTATAATGAAGCAATAGACAGCTATAATGAAGCAATAAAATTTATACTAGTTTATATCAATAACCCTCTAAAAAAGAATTAAATAATGATATCAGCAGTATTATTTCGAAGCATAGTCCTATAAAAGTGGCGGACAGGTAAACTGAAGAGACTAAATCGCTCTTTGGAGTGAGAAGATTTCTTCAATTTTTATGTAAAAATTGGCTAGTCAGGGTTTTACCTCTCTTATAGTCCACGCTCATTAGGACTATTGAGGAAATACTTACAGAGCTGCCATGACTCAAGGTATTAATCCTGCCTAAGTATTCAAACTTTATGCAAGCGCATATGCGCAAAGCCTAATTTAATTAATTTCTGGAGAAATACCAAATCTTTCTAATAATTTTTTTCTATAATTTTCATAAAATTACAGATAAATATGAAAAAACACCAAAACAAGTCGAAATGAATTTCTTCTTAAAAATGCGATGCTTTGAAAAAAATAATAAAGATTCAAGAGTCTAGAATCGAATAATTGATATTTTTTAATATTAATTTATACTTCAAAATTAATTAATTTAATACTAAAAATTATAGAACAAATAATAAAAAACACTATGTCTCAAGAACTAGTTAAAGATCATGTGTATTGGATAAACGAAGGTAACACATTATTTGAGCAAGAAAGACTACAAGAAGCCATTGATTACTATAACGAAGCAATAAAACTAAAACCTGATTCTGCCTTGGCTTATAATAATAAAAGTAGTGCTCTTAATAGCTTAGGTAGATATGCAGAGGCCATTCAATCTTGCAATGAAGCAATAAGAATCAAACCCGATTATTCTGATGCTTTCTCCACTAAAGGTAACGCTCTTAGAGACTTAGGTCAAAAACATGAAGCAATAGCATGCTATAACGAATCAATAAAATTTAATCCTAGTTATGTTGCATACTGCAATAAAGGTAACGTTCTCTATGGTTTAGGCAAGTATGAAGACGCAATCGACTGTTATAATGAAGCCATAAGGCTTAAATCCGACCGTGCCTTAGTCTACTATAATAAAGGAAACGCTCTTGATAATTTAGATAGAAAACTTGAAGCAATAGAATCCTACAATGAAGCTATAAAATATGATCCTAATCATTTTGGTGCTTACTTTAATAAAGGAAATGCTCTGGGTGATCTATGCAGATATGAGGAGGCATTAGATTGTTACAATAAAGTAGTAGCACTTAAACCGAATCATGCAAATGCTTACTGTAATAAAGGAAATTTACTTAATCAATTAAACAGAAAGCTTGAGGCTATTGAGAGCTATAACAAATCAATACAGGCTTCTCCGAATTATACTGCATACTTTAATAAAGGAAACATTCTTTATAGTTTAGATAGAAAACTTGAAGCAATAGAATCCTACAATGAAGCTATAAAATTTGATCCTAATAATTTTGGTGCTTACTTTAATAAAGGAAATGCTCTTGATGATCTATGCAGATATGAGGAGGCATTAGATTGCTACAATAAAGTAATAGCACTTAAATCGGATCATGCAAATGCTTACTGTAATAAAGGAATTATACTTAATAGATTAAATAAAAAACTTGAGGCGATTGAGAGCTATAACAAATCAATACAAGTTATTCCGAATTATATTGCATACTATAATAAAGGAAACATTCTTTATAGTTTAGATAGAAAACTTGAAGCAATAGATTGCTATAATAAAGCAATCCAGCTAGAGCCTAATAAGCATACCGTCTACGTTGATAAAGGAATTACTCTTAATGATCTATACAATCATGATGAAGCGTTAGAATGCTTTAATAAAGCGATAAAACTTAAAAATGATTATGTTAGTGCTTACATTCATAAAGCAATTACTCTTGATAATTTAAACAAAAAACTTGACGCAATAGATTGCTATAGTCAAGCATTAGTGATTGAGCCTAATAATCCTATAACTTACTTTAATAAAGGAAATACTCTCAATAATCTATGCAGATATGAGGAAGCATTAGATTGCTATAATAAAGCAATAGAACTAAAACATGATTATAGCAACGCTTACACTAGTAAAGGAATAATACTTATTGATTTAGGTCGGAAACTTGAAGCGATAGAGTGTTTTAATGAAGTAGTAAAGCTTGACCCAAGTGACAATATTGCTCATTATAATAAAGGAAGCGTTCTTATTGCTCTATCTAGGCACGAAGAAGCTATAGAGTGTTTTAATAAATCAATAGAACTCAAGCCTGACAATTCCAGTGCCTACTGTAATAAAGGCATTTCATTAAGTGATTTAGGGAGGAAAGATGATGCAATAGAGTGCTATAACAAGGCCATTAATCTTAATTCCAAAAGCCCCGTGGCTTACTGCAACAAAGGAGTGGCTCTTTACGATTTAGGCAGAAAGCAAGAATCAATCGAAAATTTTACAGCAGCAATCAGTATTAATCCAAATGATCCTTTATACTATTGTGACCGCGCTAAAGTTTATAATAGCTTAAGTCTAGAAACTGAAGCCTTGCAAGATTTCAATAAAGCTTATAATTTGATGAAAGAGATGCAAGAAAATACCAGGCCTAAAGGCCTTAACAATGAAAATTTCGAATGGATTAAAAAAACTTTAGATATAGATCGCATTGAGTTACTTAAAAAGCTTGCAGCTTTGCAGGAGAACGCTATTGAGTTTAAGGAGGAATTCGAGAAGCTCAAAGAAGAGGTTTCTGAAAACCCAGAGTTACAAAAAAAAATTGATGAGCAGTACAAAATAATTAAGGCCCAACATTCGCAAATTGTAGAAAGAGCAGTAGATTGCTTAAATTCAAATAATAATGAATCGAATTCAGATATAGAGAATTTAGCAAATGATATGACTAAATTTAAAAATTCTACTGAAGAAGAAATTAACTATCTCAGATCTTTGATGCAGAAAATAGACCAAAAAAAAGTTGATCGAGAAGAAATCGAGCCCCATGCTCTTAAAGTCTGCTCTGAAATTGAAAAAAGCCCTGACATGCTAAAAAAATATTATGAAGCTTTATTTAACAGGTTACATAGTTCTCTGCAGGAGGCTCAAATCATCTGCAATGAAGGGAATCTTGCAATAGATACACAAAATTATAAAATTTCAGCCTTTTCTCAAGCATTGCAACTAACTCCAATGATAGGGGGTATGCTCAGTAATGCCTTTTCTAAAGCTGCTGAAATAATATCAGTTAACTATATTAAAAAAAAGGCAGAAAAGCTTATAAAGACTTTAGGTATAGATCCTCATGCGCGAGAAAATGTTATCAAAAAAATAGCAGAAACTTCCACTTTACGAAATAGTAGCAAAATCTGCGATATTGAGAATAATGCTGAGGTAAATCTGTGGATAAATAAAGGGTTTGTTGCCAAATGCAAAGATTTTTTTATGGTTAATATAGAAGATAACCTCTATCAAAGCAGTCATCAAATTTTAGGCTGCATTGATGCTTTAAAAGTATTATATGCAATCCAAAACAATGAATTTGCAAAAGATTTATCTTCAGAAGAAACTGTTAGTATTCTAGTTTTAACATCTGCTTCTTATGATTTATCAAAGTCGAGAACAATTACAGAAAAGAAAAAGCGATCTCGTTGTGCTTGTAATACTTTCTAATTAAAGACTTAGAATTTAAGTATTTCTTTCTAAAAAAGAAATTAAATGGTGATATCAGTAGCATGATGAATCCAAAACTGATTCTTAATAGATTAGCTAATTGAGAGATTAAATCTCTGGTCAAATCAGCTCTCAATGACTTTAATTACTTGATGCTATTAGACATTCAATCTTAGTTTAGATCCTAATATCAAAAATGATAGACTATTAATCAGGAAAATAGTGCCAGATCTCGAGGCTAGTCAGAAAATTGAAAAGAAAACCATCACTAAGAAGATAGGCTGTTTTTCACTAATCTTTTTTGTATATTAAAGCTTCAGTATAGCTTTTTAAATTAAATAAATTGTGATTATTAGGCCTTATCATTAATACTAGAAATTCTTTTGGTATTTCTATTTGAATCTTGCACATCAACAAATGAGCTTCGCTTAATACGAATTAGATATCTATCAAATTATAATTGTCGTTCTAATTTCGCTTAGCCTTTAAAAGAATCTTACTCCCACTAGGAACAGTGAGAATACACCAAGTCTTTCAGCATCTCTAACCCAAATAATCACATCATTAATGCTGCTATCGCATAATTTTTTCACTTGTTTTTTATCCACTTACAAATATAAGAAATAGATAACTTAATCAATTTAATTCATATTTTATTTATACATGATAATATATAAGATGATACACGATATTATCATAGAAATGATAATATCTATAAATCAAATCACTATTGCAATAGACCCTAACATTGGCTATATATCAAAATCATTGATAGTCAAAGCTAATAAGTAAAAATTTTTATGCACAAAAAGTAGCCATTATATATAATATCAATATGTAAAGCAAATTTACACTTAAAATAATCAAAAATTAATTTAGCCCGATAAGACTCCATTTTTGTTTTAGTATCTTGGTATTAATTCCCCATTTTGATTGATTTTATAGAACATTAAAAGGCTCAGCTTTATCATTAAAAACGTAACTTAACTTAATGGCGATCTGTTTTATTTTAATAATTATAGAACAATTAAATCCTATGGGTCAAGACAACTCTAAAGATCATGAACATTGGAAACTCAAGGGCAATGACTTTTTGAAACAGAATAACCCCCAAAAAGCACTAGACTGCTTCGAAAAAGCTTTAAAGCTTAAGCCTGACTATGACAATGCCCACAATAATAAAGGCAACGCTTTAGATCGTCTGGGCAGAAAACCTGAAGCATTAGAGTGTTATAATGAAGCCATAAGACTCAATCCTGACTGTGCAATTTATCATCACAATAAAGGTAACACTCTTAATAACTTGGGAAGAGAACTTGAAGCCATAGAATCTGCTAATAAAGCCTTGAAACTTCAGCCTGATTTTTCAATGGCCTATATTGTTAAATGTTCCTCATTTATCAAATTAGAAAAATATCTTGAGGTGCTAGACTGTGCCAATGAAGCTATAAAACTAAAGCCTGATCTTGCAGAAGCTCACTTTATGAAAGGAAATGCATTTTTAAAATTAAACAAACTACCTGAAGCAGTTGAATGCTACAATGAAACAGTAAAACTAAACCCTAGCCATAGCAATGCTTATTATAATAAAGCCATAATTTTAGATGCATTAGGGAAAAAACTTGAAGCAATTGAATGCTATGATGAAGCAATTAAATATGATCCTAAGATGCTAGATGCGCACTTTAAAAAGGGCAACATTCTAAGTGATTTATCCAGACATGAAGAAGCAATGATGTGCTATGATAAAGTAACTATGCTTAAGCAAGATCATGTTGAAGCTTGGAATAGAAAACTTTTCTCGCTCAGACAGTTAGGTAGGCGTATGGATGCAATAAATTTAGCAATAAATATGACAATGCAAGGACTTGGCAATCCGCTATTGGATGAACAGAGAAGAGAAGAAATGCAGACTTTCAATAGGTGCTATAATACTGCGGTAGTAGCAGAGGCAAACCGTCTTATCAATAACATGCAAAGAGGTGCTAACAGAGAAAATATAGTCTTAGTTAATAAGACAGCAAATCAAGATCAGGAGCAGTTAAGCCAGGCATTTATTGGGCTGAAAGAGAGCGCTAATAAGTTTAAAGGCGAGTTCGAGAAACTCAAAGCTGCTGCAGAAACCAATCAAGAGTATCAGGAAGAGGTTAATGAAAAATCTGAAGCTGTGGAAAAGCGGTACTCCAAAATTTCACAAAAAGTAAGCGATATTCTAAGCCAAGAAAACAATGAACCAGATGAAGAAATGGGGGAAGATATTCAACCACTCATTAAAGATATAGAAAAGTTTAAAAAAAGAACAGAAAAAAAAATTAACCATTTAAAGTCGGCTATGGGTATAGTGGAGGAGCAAAACACAAGTAAAGTGGAAACAGGTTCAAATGAAGCCGAAAAAATCTCTGAAATAGAAGTTGGTCCATCTAAAATGAAAAAATACTGCGAAGCTCTTAATGGCAGACTCTTTAGTGCACTTAAAGAGGCTGAGGTTATTTGTTCTGATAACCCAAATACTCAAAGCTCCAATCATAAGGCACTTTCCCAAGCAATAGAACTTGCGCCTATCATAGGCAACGTATTCAAAAGTGCTTATTCCGTAGTAGCTGACTTCCCAGACATCAATAATATTAAAAAGCACGCAATAAAGCTTATCAGTACTCTCGGCGTAAATCCAAGCACACGAGAAAGCGTGATTAAGCAAACAGTAGAAACGGCTTTTTTAAATAATAGAGATAAAATCATCGCCATTGAAGAAAATCCGGAGATAGAATATTGGATAAATTATGGTATTGCTGCTAAGTGTAGAAGCTTTTTTACACTAAAAGAGGTGAATACGTATTATCAAAATAAACCTGAAATCTTAGGCTGTATTGATGCTTTGAAGATAATTTATGCAATTGAATGTGATAAAATTCCAAGAGACTTAGCTCCGGATGAAACAATCAAGCAGCTTGCTTTGATCCCTGGGACTTATAAATTCTCTAAAGTTAAAGGTGCAGGCTCAAATGCAAATAAGAATGCATGCTGCACAACTTTTTAGTAATTAGCTTCTTAATTCTAAAAAATTACTTTTTTAATATCTGTATGAATGTTTTTCTAAAAGCTTTTTATATCCTTACACATATACCCTTGAAATAATAGTAATTATTATCCACTTTGTTGGTTTTAAAGAATTTCATAAATCATCTTTAATTGAGCAGGAAATTTGTATAAATGAGGCTTACTGATAAGGAATAGGAAGATTTTAGTAACCTCATTTAAGCTTATAATAGTATAGCTTTAAAAATGTATATAATATAATTCACTTTCAATTATAAATTAAAATATATCTACAGCAACTCTAACTATTTAATTAGATAAACATATATAAATCAGATTCCAGAAATTCCATTAGCAATTAAAGCTAGGGGCTATATAAAATTATTTTAAATTTTCATTAGGTAAAAATTACTCTTATTGCATTATTTTATCAAGCATGTAAGCTCTTTTGTCCTTTAATTTTATTTGTTTTATTAAAATGCCACATTGTCCCAAATTAAATCAACACAATGTTTTATCTCGCAAGTAATGTGTTCAAACACTTCATTTATATTAATATCTTCTTTTGCACTTGTTTCAAAAAATCTAGCATTTATTTCGCGAGCTAATTCTTCGCCTTTCGATTTGTCTATGACCTTGTCTCTTCTATCACATTTATTTCCTACAATAACTTTTCTTAAATATTTATGTGAGGAGTTATTCGTTAAATCATTTCAATTTTTAATATTTTCAAAAGACTTTTCAGAAGTGCAATCATAGACAAAAATTACTCCATTTGCACCCTCTAAATATACTTTAGGGAGATTTTGAATTCGATAGTGAGAAGTTATATTTCAGATTTGAAGCCTAAAGATTTGATTGCCTAATTTAATTGTTTTTATTCTAAAATCCACCCCTAGTGTAGATCATTGAGATTCATCAAATATTTGTTCAGAATATCTTAAAATCAATGAGGTTTTGCCTGCTCCTCGGTCTCCAAGCAAAACAAGCTTAAAAAGATAATCGTACTCATCAGGAATGGAGACCATTTATAAGTTTAGACTAATTGGAAAAATTTATTATTATCATAAAATTTTTATCAAAATTAAATAATCTGAAATTATTAAAGGCCTTTAGTCGTTAATTATGCATAAAAGAAAAGTCTATTGTCAGGTTCCCAAAGATCTTTTCCCTTCCATAACACTTCATCTCTTGCTTCCGAGTTCGCAAACATATATGTTACTCTTCAGAGAGTGCCTGCACTTGGAGAGCTTGCTAATTTTTCACTAAAGAGTGCTTAATTACAAATAAGGGAATCTATTATGTGGTGCCTGAAATCTTTTCCATTCGGCAACGCTCCAACGCTTACTTCTCTTTCCTCACAAATCCTTGCAATGTATTACCTCTCACTCCAGAAGTCATTAGATTTCTGCTGCCTAACTTACGTAAACAGGTTGCATTCCATGAAAATTAAAATTTTCGATTTTTTTTATCAGCTGTTGATTAAAATAGAGACTCTAAATCAAGACATAATCCCTTTTATCGCACTAAGTAAGTGTCCGATAGCCAAGAAATATCCTCTGACACTACTGGAGAGCCCTTTCAAGCTATGTTTCTGTTTTCCATATAGAATAAACTTGTCTTAGAGTTGAACACCAGTTGATCAGCTTAGAATTGCCGTTAAACCTATGCCAGTAAAATCTAGCGCATGCCAGATATCAAATATCATATTCCCTTTCTTAAAGTCCCTCCAGCAAGATTCTGACTACACGAGTTCAGCAATGAGTCAATTTTCGATATCATTTTAATGTATAATTGCTAAAGATCACATAAAGAAATTAAATATAAGCCATTCTTATCCAGATTAAATATCATAGGAATTAGTTATTAATAATAAAAGAACATGAAATTCTAACTTATAACTAATAATCCATAAGAATCCAGCCATATTGCAGGTGAATTTATAAATAATGGATAACCTCTTAGGCTCATCTCCAGTATCCAGCAACAAAAAGAAATCCCTCATAATAGCTGCTTCTCTTATTGGTACCCTCTGTGTCTTTGGTACAATTCTTTTGGTCTCCAGATCATCTTACCAATCTCCAGTTCTTATCCAAATGCAGCTTGAAGAAGAAGAATTCAAGCTGTTCATGTCAAATTATAATAAAGTTTACGCTGCCGAAGAGTACTTAAAAAGACTTCAAACTTTCAGAGATAACCTCATCTTTATCAGAATGCAAAATCAAATGGAAAACGATTGGGTACTTGGAGTAAACCAATTCTCAGACTTAACAAGAGCTGAATTCAAAGCCAAATATACTCCAAATAAATTTATGCGTAGTGAAAGGAGACAAGAGCAAGAATTTACAAGCGTTCAAGCTCTTCCAACTTTTGTAGATTGGAGACAACAAGGTGCTGTAACTCCTGTCAAAAACCAAGGAGAATGCGGAAGCTGCTGGGCATTTTCTACAACAGGAGCAGTTGAAGGGCTTTGGAAAATCTCAGGAAATTCACTGATTTCCCTTTCAGAACAAGAACTTATGGACTGCTCTGTGTCATTTGGGAATAATGGATGCAATGGTGGACTTATGGATTATGCTTTTGAGTTCATCATGAAAAATGGAATCACTTCTGAAGCAATTTATCCATACACCGCACAGCAGGGCACTTGCAACACCACAGCTGAGCAATTAATAGCAGCAAACATCACTAACTATGTAAATGTCCAAACCGAAAACCCAACTGCTCTTCAAAGCGCAGTTGCCCATCAGCCAGTTTCAGTTGCTGTTGAAGCTGATCAATACGTCTGGCAATACTATAAAGGAGGCATTATAACTAAAAACTGTGGCACAGAATTAGACCATGGCGTCTTAGTTGTAGGTTACAACACCACCAATACTCCTCCTTACTGGATCATCAAAAATTCTTGGGGAGCAAGTTGGGGAGAAAATGGTTATGTAAGACTCCAAATCTCAGCCAAAAAAGGTGTCTGTGGTATCAATATTGAGCCATCTTATCCAACCCTTTAAAATCTAACTATTTAGGTTAACTTTCGTCTAATAAAAATGTCTTCTCTAGGAAATATCCAAGTCAAGCTTTCAGATGGAAGAGATCTCACTGAGCTCTTTCAATTCTTACTTGAAGAAAATGCCCGCATGGAAGAAGAATATGGGGAACCTATCGATATCCTGGATGACGACCTTGAACGAAACTTAGAATACTTACCAGAACATTTCCGTGAACTTTGCCGTGATATTTTCACAGTAAAAAGCAAAGACTCCGTCTATAAATTTGATGAGCCTGACTTGCCTTGTAACGTTGAATTTTCACCTGACCAAGAGCTTGTAGGTGCCACATTTTTGAAGCTGATTGAAAAAATCACTGATGAAGGGACAACTGAGCTTTCTAATATTGTGTTTTATACGTTTCCAATTTACTCGTCTCCTAAAGAACTTTTGGAAGCATTAATATGGCGGCATAGTGTCCCGAGTCCTCCGCTTATGTCGGCTAGTGAATTAAAAGCTTTTCAGACGAAAAAAGTTCGAAGCATTCAGAGTAAAGTAGCAAGCTTATTGAAAAAGTGGATAAAACTATGGCCTATGCACTTTAAAGAACAGAAAGGAATTAAAGCGATGTTGCAGCGGTTTTTGGAAGATTTGAGAGATTCTACAACTGATCCGTTTACCAAAACTAATTGTAAACCAATTTTACAATCTTTGGCAAGCTTAGATGAAGAAGAAAAAGAAAATAAATGCACTTTTGGAGACTTGAGAGAGCCTCCGCCGCCTCAACTTCCAAAAGAAATTGACTTCAAAATGGAGCCACTTCTACTGTGAAGCCCAACAGAAATTGCAAGACAGTTATCATTGATAGAAAGTGACATGCTAAAAGCTGTTGGAATTGGTGAACTTTTATCAAGAAACTGGGAAAAAAATGATAGGGAAACATTAGCGCCAAATGTCTTGGCGATTTCTAAGAGATTTTCAAGCTGCAGAGGACTGATTTTGAATTCAATTATTTCGCAATCTGATATGAATAATCGAGTGAAAATTATTAAAAAGCTTTTAGAAGTTGCAACTGAGTGTTTAACTGTGATTTTTAATTTTGAAAGTCCTTTTATTATTAATTCAGCCTTAAAAAGTGACACTATAAGAGCACTGGACGCTACTTGTAAAGAAGTTAAAAAAAGTGCAACTCATCGAGGGATGTGGCAAAGACTTGAAGAAGTTTATGACTCAAATTTTACTGCAGTAAGACAAGAAATGGTCACAAATCCCTGCAAGGTGCCTTGCTTTTTAGCATTAAGGCAGGAATTAAATCAAAATGATATAAGAAGAAAGGATAGACTTGAATCAGGATTAATAAATGTTCTCAAGCATAAATCGACTGCAGATGTATTGGAAAGAATAACTAACTATCAGCAGCAGTTATTGGTATTCCATCCAATCAAAATTTTATATCAATATTTAAAGGCCCAAGATTTCCAATGTGATGAGGACGCATTATTTAGACAAGCAAAGATACTTGAGCCTGTAACTAACTAATAGCTAATAATACTTTTATATAAATGCTGCTTCTATGATTTTTCGTTAATATTTTAGTTAAAATAAGAAGTATATGAAAGTTAAAATATTTAGATATGGTTTGCCATATCTAGCTTCTCACTTTGCATTTTAAAGCAGAAATATCTATTTGCGATACCACAATGCCAGGAGAATTCAAAGTGATTGAAGATTTTGAGTTGGAATCTCTTCTGCGATTTTCCAATCTGATTTTCTTCATTTTTCTTCCCAAACTTTCAATTGATTTTTCTCCTTTTTCTCCAGCTGTCGCTATTCTTCTGTGGCTAATCATATTTTTATACAAATTTTTCCTAGGAGATTCAAAGCTTTCGTTATTTTCTCCTATAAAAAAACTAGTTGATACTGATCCTTTTTGCCTCTGAAAAGACTGGAATTCCTTCTGTAAAAACCCTATTTCTTGCTTAATTTCTTCACATTTACTTACTTGCTTTTGATGCTCTTTAATAAAATTCAAGCAAAGATTGTCATTGATTCTATCATGGCATGTGCAGTAAATTGAGTTGCATTTATTACACTTAGCAAGCTTTTTTTCTTTACCAATATTTGATGCAAAACATTTATATTGTAGTCCTAATACTGATTTATCAGAGCAAGACTTACGACGCTGGTGGCTTAAAGTGGTTTTTGGACGTTCTTTGTCAGTTTTTAATTTAGGAAGGTCGCTTAAATTTTGATAGGCATCAGCAAGGCTTTTATATTCTAATAACTCTTTAGATAGCTGAACCTTTGGATATGCTGACGATTTCAAAGGGGAGTTTTTTTCGCTTAAAGCCAAGCTTTCAGAAGCCTCACTGGCTAAAGCCTTATTTAAAAATGATTTTTGCTTGGGAAGATTTCCTGAACTTTGATAAACCTTCATTAAATTTTTATACTCAATACGAGATTCAGTTGATGGTGAAGGGGATGGCTTTTCTTCTATGAAAAATTTTTTCGATTCTTTTTGCTCAATTTTTCTTAAATTGAGGGATAGAGATATGCAATTAAGTGGATTTCCCATCTCTTGGCTTGGTTTTAATTTAACTATTTCTATGCCTTTGCTTTTTGGACTCTCTTCGATTTTTTCATTAAGACCTGCTTCATTTGTCTGGATGGAAGCATCTTGAGTTGCACTTTCTGGGTATGGCAAAACAAATATGTTTTGATTAGAAAGTATGCTGTTTATGACGTTGTATTTCTTAATTTTGGGTTTCTCGAGATTAGAAATAGAAATTTTGGACCTTTTCATGGATAATAATTTAAATGGGAGATAATTTGCTGACTTTATTTTTCTTTTACACTTAATTAAGAAATTATTTTAACTTATCTAAAATATAGATATAGTTTTAGAGGTCTAATATTTTATAGATTATCAAAAAGATTTAAAGCCAAATTACTGCTTTGAAATCTATAATGCAAGTAAGTTTTGAAACAATTAAATTATATAAATTGGAAATTATAGCACAAAAAAATATCCCTGTGGTTTTTATAGCTAATTTTTGGTTGTATTTTTATTATAATTAAGTATTCAGAGTTAATATCAAAATTCAATTAAAGCTCAGGCATCATAGAAATCGAAATAAAGGTCTCTTATCTATTCCATAAGTATTTTTATATTTATTTATCTTTAAATTCTTTTATATTATCAAGATAATCAAATTGATCTAAATCTCCTTTGTAATTTAAGTATAAATTGGTTAATCTAATCATATTTTAATGTAAATATACAATTTTTTATAGAGTTCGTTTGGAAACAAACTTATCTCAAAGTTTCATGTTTTGAAAGAAAAAACTAGATATTTTGATGCTCATTTAAATCAATTTCAAGAAGATGCCCTAATAGAGACTATGGTAATGAATTGATGAATTTCTAGAATTTTTTAGCTTTTATAAGAAATAACTACAGCTAATCTAATATTTTTAATTCATTATATTTTAATTTGTGTCCTCCATGGTTTCTTAATTTATAGTGTTTGCTTTTTTTGATTTTAAATTAGATTTAAATCAAGTAATAAATATAGCCTAGCTGAAAATTTCACATGCATATGGTTAGGATGTAAAGTAATATAATTTCTAATTACAGAACAATTTCATTTGCCGAAAAGTTTGAAAAACGAGGATTGCATTCAAAATTGTAAAGTGCCTAAAATGCCTTATCTCATATTTATTAATGTCATTGCGTCCAGGCTCAATTATTAACATTTCTCACGCAGCCGATGAAAGCGGCTATTCGAAAGGTCAATCAATGAAAGACTGATTCAAGGAAGAAAGGTGGAAAAGGGTTTATGACTGGATTTTTGAAATTGAAAAAGAACTAGAAAACATTGAAAATTCAAAATATGCGAAAAATCAATTGGGCCGCATTAGAGAGCTACTATTGTCAATTCAGCGTCGTAATGAGCTAAAAGAAGCGACATCATCTGATTTCTACATTGAGGATTTGAAAAGGTTTAATAGAGCTTGGGATCGAAATACTATCAGAGTTTCTGGTGAAAAAACAATAGAAGAATTGCAGCAGGAAAGTGAAAAGCTAAAAGAAGATTTAGAAAGACTGGAAAGAATGGATCATACGTTGAGAATTTAAGGAAGGTATATAATTTAAATATTCTTTAAGAAAAATAGAATCTATAAGCTATCAATTTTTCCTTAAAGGCAATATAATATTTATGCTTTCCATCACTTACTTAAAAATCTAATGAAAAGCAGTTATAATTTCATTTGAGAAAAAAATCAAAAATACCTTTATAAGCTTGAAGGTTGCAGCGTTTTCAGAGCTCCTGATAGTG
This sequence comes from Blepharisma japonicum, assembly GCA_949751835.1. NCBI lineage: Eukaryota > Ciliophora > Heterotrichea > Heterotrichida > Blepharismidae > Blepharisma > Blepharisma japonicum. The sequence continues at coordinate 49,009 of CATKHK010000072.1, read as the reverse complement.
TAAGTAGCACGACTGCGGTGTAACGCTGGAGGTGGAAGTTCGATTCTTCCTCGGGAGACCTTTTTATGTTAGCTTTATTTTTAATTATTTGTTTCATTATCTATTTCTTGCCTTTTCCTGATACTATTTAACCTTGCAAATTCTTCTAATAACTCACTACAGCTGACATCAGTTGCTAAGGCATTTCTCAATATATAAAAATTCAATTTATTTGGATTTTTTTCTTGAACTTTAACAGAATTTGAGTTTCTATTTAGCTGCGGAGCTATTTCATTGGGTAATTTACTATCGAAATTTACACATTGATATCCTAAATCAATATTGCAGCCTTTGCATTTCCACCTTCACTGCTTTTCAATACCACCTTTTTCCCTTCGAATTCCTATTATATCCCCAGGAGCCATATATCGCTGAAATATCATTGATTTGGATGCCGGAATTATTAAAGAAAAATCTGTTCTACGTCTAGGCAGTTCTATAAGAGGGACTGAGCTGACAAATGCATGGTCTCCACAAAGTGAGCAATAATAGCTTATCAATGGCTTTTCATTAGCTAAGGTAGAATCTTCTGAAGTGTAATTTTTCAATTTAATTCTTCCAATAGGCTCTTCAACAATATCATATTCACGATCTTGAGCTTGCTGTTTGATTTTGGCAAGAGTTATAGGGTCTATTTCTCTTTGACCCGAAGTAGGCATAATATTGTTGTCAACCATTTTAAATTTATTAATTTAGCTTTCTTAAAAGAGAATTTAATAATAAATCTTTATTTATGTCTAAATACAAAACCTATTCCACTATGAATTCATTAACCCACTCACTTTCCACATGTTTTGCTTGTGGTAAATCATTCGCTGTAACTATATCATACTCATCTTTAAATATCATGGGATTAAACTGCTTTAATTTCTCAATTAAATCCCATCTCCTTAAGCATGTGAAACTTGTGAGTAAATAATTTCATATTTGAACTGCATTAGGATTTAAGGATAACGCACATAAATAAAATCGAGCTGCTGTATTCATTTCGTCTATATTTGCATAGGCAATTCCTAAATTAGCCCAAGCTCTTACATAACTTGGTCTAATTTCCAAAGCCTTTTGATAAGCTTGTATGGCTAAATGATTTTCTCCTTGATTTGCCAGCGTAGCGCCCAGTCTATTTCATATATAATAATCGTCAGGTTTAAGCTGAAGAGCTCTTGAAAATGCACTTGCAGCAATTTCGTAATCTTTTGTCATAAAATTCAAAGCTCCCAGTACTTGATAAATATCTGCATCATTTGGGTTTAAATTTCTAGCCTGTTCAAATGCATTTTTAATTTGTTCCCTTGCAGATTCCCCAGCTGCTTGAATATTATGATACTCAGGATGATTTGATAGTCATGTGTGTAAATGAGAAATCGCCATGTCTTCACTTTTTTCATTAATTAAGCTCATTCCTAAAGATAGCAAAATATCAAGATTATACGGATCGATTTCATAGCCTTTTTCCAATGCAGCAATTGCACGAGAATCTTCATCATTTTCAGCATTTAGTTGGCCTAATAATTTTCATATATCTGAGCTATTAGGGTCTCTCATAATTACAGCTTCTAAAGCTAAAATTGCATGATTTATTTGATTATTTGCTAAATAATCCATAGCAATTTCATAAGGATTTTCAGCTTGGAGGTAAGGATTAAACTCATCGAAAACATAATTAGGAGTTTTGGGGAGCTCTTGAGGCCACATTTGTTGCCACATTCTAATAAATTGCTCTAAGGCTTCAGGCGTTGGGTTATTAAAATTGGTAGTCCATGGATTTGTATTTGGGTCATGTTCCACCCAAGCTTGTTCAAAAATATCTTGATCTTGTCATGCTTCTTCAAACTGCTGATCATGAGGAATTTCTTCATCAATTTTTTGCTGGACTTCAGCTTCTTCTCAAACATCTTGAAAATGCTCATGCTCGGTGTTATTGAATTCCGAATCCAATGCTGCTATTTCTGGACCTGTAAGAAGTGTAGAAACTGCATTCATTAGAGGATTCTGAACTGAGCCATCTGCGGCACATGCAGTTTGGTTAAAAAGCTCCTTTGACAGATCCATTATAAGATTTTATGACACTGAAATAAATAAAGTCTCTATATTTATCGTTTATCTGATTAAATTTCTGGTGGAACGACTCCATCTACCCCTCCACCTCCTTCTTGATTCGGCACTGCAGGATCTTGTGGTTGTTCCTGCTCTTGCTCTTGTTCTTGTTCTTGTTCCTGTTCCCCTTCCATTTCTCCTTCTTTTTCTATTTCTTCTGCTTGCTCTTCTTCTTTTTCAACTTCGCCATGCTCGCTTTCATTTTCTGGCATTTCTTCTTTTTCTTCTTCCTGCTGAACTTCTTCTTGTTGAACTTCTTGAGGTTCTATCTCTTTAAAGCTTTGTTTCTTTTCTACCATTTCAGGCGGTTTTTGCTTCTGTGGGACTGGAGTGAATTCTTGTTCAGCTTCTCTGCGCTCTGGGGATTTTTCTGGAGATTTTTCTTCTCCTATTTCAATGCCTACTTTGGAGAAAAATTCTTCTTCAAGCTTACGAAGGGCTTCATTTTGTTTTTCCCTGACTTTTTCAAATGAAGTATCTTCTTTTTTAGGTTTTTTGCCTTCTTGCTGCCTTTTGGCTTGTTTAAGATTTTTTTCTCTTGTAAATTCACGCTCAAAAGTTTGTTTTATTGAAATTTTTTCATTTGACTGTGGCTCATATAAGCTTTCACAAAGCTCTATAAGCGTGACTGTTCCTTCAGAGTCTCCAACTGCTACAAGTGACCCAAATTTCCCTGCATTTGGTTGATTTTGTACAGTCACAACAGTCAGCATTGAGTCTCCAACTTTATGAGAAAATGCAATTTCATTCTGTCTGTAATGATAATCCCATATTTGCAGCCATCCATCCATTTGGGTTAAGAAAAACACCCCAGGTCTTGTAGGGCTTCAGCACCCATCAGTTAAATAAGTATCATGATACTTAGTTGTCATAATAGGTGTATTAATTTCTTCACTCCAAATTTTAGCCGACCAATCTCCTACAGTCAAAAAGCATTTGGCTTCTTCTGGATTTCTTTGGATTGAATAAATAGGTCCATGATGTTTTCCTCCTTCAATCCCATACCTATGGCTGATTTCTACAGCCTTTTGTGGTTTTTTGTTAGCTAAAACTACAACACCTTGCTCGGTGCCTGCTAGGTACTTGGTAGCCCCTGCTTCTGGGTTGTACTCTAAACAAGTTCCACCTAGAATACTTTCTTGTTTGGTTTCTGAGTTTGGGATTCCATCAGTTAAATATGCAGAGTCAGTAGGATCTTTATCCTTTCGAAAATCCCACCACATTAAACGGCCATCAGTAGAAATACTGACAAATTCGTTGCCAGATTTCCCATGCAGCCAATAAATATCATACACAGGGTCATGATGGGATTTTTCTATAGCTGTTTGCCAGGACGGGGTATTGGTTTTTTCCCTCACGTCCCAAACCCCAATAGTCCCGTTATACCCTCCACCTACCAAGAAATCTGTATACTTATTGTTAAAAGCAATAGTTACAAGTGGGGTGGAGCCTTGGATTGTTTTAAAAGCTGTATTAGGTGCCGCCATATCCCATATGTAAGACTGAGTTGACAATTTTTCTGGCATTTGCTGGAACCTTAATATAGAATAAGCTACAGCAATTTTATTGCCTGGACCTTCAGGGTTCCAAGCAATTTTGCTGACACTTCTCTTTGTGTCATTAGGGTCTTTAAAAAGCATAAGTGTTTTGGTTGACAAAGTTTCTGTTGAATGGTCTACTTGCTCGCCTAAGAAATATTCTTCAAACATGTCAATTTGGTTGTTTTGCTTGATGGCACGATCAGTTAAAGTCGCAAGCTCTTTAACTGCCGCTGCTAGAAGTGGGTCTTTAAGCTGCCTTGTGCGCCATTTTGTAGTGTCGTGCTCTTCGGAGTAGTCGATTTCTCGCGGCCAGCCTCCTTCAATGTGTTTCATATTTCGGGTTGCGGTGACCACCCTTTCTGTGTTTACATCATGTGTGGAAAGAGGAGGAATGTTGTCGAGAATTATGCTGGTTGGGTTTTTCTCGACGTATTGCTTTTGCAGAGCTGGAGTACTTAATGTGCCTCCTAAGGGCTTTAGCTCAGAATCTTCGAATACGGGTGGTCTTTCGAATTCTCGTCGCTTCTTCTTGTAACTATAAGGTTCTACCATAATTTTTATATAAATTGAAGCGGTTTCTTGATAAGATTATGGATGGATGGTTGGATTATAAAGGAAATAGCATTAAGAGGTTTAATAATCAAAGTGATAGAATTATGAACTTTTAGCTTGAATTTTGACGTATTTAAAGTAAGTCATTATACTAATGTTTTGCAAATGAAGCAAATTAATTAAAAATTTATAAGTTTGATAAAGCAATTAATTAAATTAAGGAAATCAATCCAAATCTTCTATTTCATAAAAAATAAATAAAAATGTTTTAATTGACTTATGTATCGACTAAAGAGTCAAAAACAACTAAAATCGCATGCATTTATACTTCTGAAAATGGGGCTCTCTGATTTTAAATATGAAGTTATAATTATTTCATTTGCGAAATAAAAGAATAAACATAAGTAAAAATTTAAGTTATTGAAAACGAAAAGCTACAAATACTTCAGAAAATAATTTCTGCCCAATGTAAAAAAACACCTAAGAAGAATAATTGAAAACTTATTAAACCTTATTTACTATAAACTAAATTTAATATTAAAAAGTAAAAAATTAATCAACAGCAATACATCTTATAAATAACAAGTGAGTACTTCTGTTATACGGTATTATATTTCACTGAATTTATTAAATTAAAATCATGGCCTTCATTCAACATATACAATTATGGGTATCTACTGAGATGGAACTTCTGTTGGCTTTGCATTTTTAGGCGGCTTCCTGATATCAATTTCAACAATAATCAACTTATTTGTTATGGGAAGAATCACAGGTCTTAGTGGAATTCTTTTTACTATTTCAACATGAAACAAGAAAGAAGGCTTAATATGAAAAATCAGCTTTATGACAGGATTAATTGGAATTATCATGATGTTTAGACTGGGAACTGATAAAGAAGTTAGTGGCCAAAAAATTTTTGACGGCGAAGATGCTGGTGACGATTTAGACTTAGCTGGATGAATCCTTGGTGGGCTATTTATAGGAGTTGGAACAAAATGGGGAAATGGATGCACAAGTGGGCACGCTGTATGTGGAGTCCCGAGACTGGCTCCTAGATCTATTATAGCTACTTGCATATTTTTGTCTCTTGGGCTTGCAACAGCTACTTTAAGACATTATAAGCCATTCTTAAATGATACACTTAACGTAAGCACTGATGCTTATGATACTTATAGACTTGTAAGTGGGTGGATTTATTTAGCAGCTTTTATTGGATTTTTAGTGCTTGCTGCTATTACTGCTTTATCAGCAGCGACTACCAAGATAAAGAAATTAGACTTATGGATTTCGTGCCTTACAGGAGCTATTTTTGGCTTAGGATTATTATTGTCTGGAATGTGCAGAAGGACAAAAATTTTAGCATTTTTAACACTAGCTGATGGATGGGACCCAAGTTTAATCTTTGTCATGGCATCCGCTGTAGGGGTCAATTTATTTGCTTTTAATTGGATATTAAAACAAGAAAAGCCTGTGTGCAGCGAAAAATTCAACGTAACGACAAATAGAGAAATAGATTATGGAATTATTATTGGGCCTGCACTGTTTGGAATAGGCTGGGGACTTACAGGGTTTTGTCCTGGACCTGCCATGGCTAATTTAGTTCTTTTACCTCAGGCAGCATTGGAGCTTTTATTTATTATCCTTGGGCAGGTTTTTATAGATTTTGCATTAAAGAAATGGAAAGCAAGAAAAGAAAAACTTCTAACCAAAGATGATATAGATTTGGGAAGCTCAAGTAAGCCTCAAGCATAAATTAAAATAATTTTTAATATTTCGCCTTAATTCATGAAATTCCCAAAATGTAATATAATTTTTATTAATAAAAATTATTAAATATCTCATATATCAATAAAAGCATGATTAAATGAAGAAATAATAAAAGGTTTTTTTTCTTACTACTCTCACAAAATATAATTTCTGCTAATTAAATTCTTCTGAGTCTATGATCACAAAGGGGATTAGAAACTCAATTAGTATCTTCTATCAGTCTAAGTCAACATTAAATATGCCCCGACTTGACTCCAGAGCAGCAAGAAAGCCTACAAAACCTTCCACAACAACTCGTCGTTCACAGTCTTCAGTTCGCAATATTGGTCCTAAGCGAAAGTCCTTTCTCCCAAGTCTCGGCAAAGTAAATCCATTAAACGTTTCTCAACAACAAGAATTATTTTTTCAAAATTCCTGTTTAACTAACCCAGTCCTCTCATATTCCTATCCAAACCAAAAATCTGAGTATCTTAGCAAGTTTCAACCATCATCTACATATTTACCGCAAGCCATCCATATATTGGAATCATGCTTGTCCGAGTTCGGTAGTGAATCAAATTATTTTAAATCTGATGGAGGAGAACTGCTTGACCAAGGACAAACAATTAATGCTATACAAACTTATGTTAGTGAGCTAGGCTTAACAGGTATTGTAGATATTGTTTTTTCTGAGCAAGCTATAGCTCCAGCTGCATGCTCTTATAACCCAAAAACCAAAAAAGGTCAAGTAACGATATCTTTGCCAATTATTTATAGGAAAAATAGGATTGGTGGAGCAATGGATCATGAAATCGGGACTCATTTAATCAGGACTTTGAATGAAACTAAACAAGTTTGGTATAAAAAAAGAGATAAATTTAACTTGAAGCCATTTTTAGAAACAGAGGAAGGACTTGCTACGCTGCATACAGTTATAAGGTTGGCAATGAACAGAAATAAGAAACCTTATTTATGAAGGTCAGCTCTACATTATTACACAAGCTACCAAGCTTCACAAATGAATTTTGTCGATTTATTCTCGCACATGGAAAGATACATAGATGATCCTGGGCAACGGTTCAAAGAAGTTTTAAGAGTAAAACGAGGCCTCGAAGATACATCACAAATAGGAGGCTGTTATAAAGATCAAGTCTACTTATCAGGGGCAATAAAAATTTTACAAAAACGCCAAGAAATAAATTTTGACGATTTCTATATGGGAAAACTTTCCCTTGATGATTATTTTAGGAGCGATATAACAGACAAAATAACTAAAGAAAAAACCGTCCTGCCCACTTTTTTGAAAGATAAGGAAGAATACATGAGAGCCTTAGACTATATTGCACAAATAAATGGGTTAGATTAGAAAATCTAGCTTTGGTAGATATTATCCTTATTTTTTAACAATCTTGTAAAATATTATTAAAAAAATAAAAATTTTGTCAAGACAACTTTAAAAAAACGACTATTAGATAAAAAAATGCGATAATAATTCAAAATTATGGGCTGTGAGTCATCAAGAGAGCATTATATCAAAGAAGAAGCCTTAATTACTGATGCGGAAGATAGCTTGGGCTTCTCGAGTTGCAGTGCAGATATAGTCGATCTTTGGATCCGAAAATATTCCTCTGACGGGACTATTAACCCTGAGCAAATGAAAGACATCTTCCAGAGCTGCGGAATCAGTATGAAGAAGCCTCTAGAAAGCTCCAAACTCCTTAATTGTTTCAGAAAAAAAGACAACACATACACATTTAGGCCTTTTTTAATTTTTGGAATCCTGTTAAGCACTGATCTCCGCAACAAAAAATCAAGCCTACTGTTTGAAGTTTTTGATGAAAATTACGAAAATTCCTTAAAAGAAGCCACAATTCATCAATTAATTGACCACATGCTGAACATTTCTATTAACCTTTTGCCTTTGAGAATTTTGGACCAGGACTTGCCTGATGCGAAAATTAATAAAGTTTTACTATACAGTAAGTATCTGAAAAGCTACCAAGAAATAGCAAAAGAATCGTTAATTAGAATGCTTGTAAGAGACGAAGTAAAAGATGATGGGACGCTAACAAAGGTGCATTTTATTGAAAGCTTCGATGTTGGAGAATTACATCATTTGCTGACACCTCATGGAATTAGGATGTATGTAAAGAAAATTGCTGAAACAACTTCAAAAAATGTTGTGCTCTTAAATAAAAGATTCATTCGGCAGCTTTCAGATTCGTTTTTCGAAAACGGAACAGAGGAAAATTAGTTGCAAAATAATTTATTATATATTTTACACAAAATGCTTTGAATACTTTAAATTTTCTTAATTTGATAGTCAATTTACCAACAGAATTTTAGGATCCTTAATTGTAAATTCTAAAAAAAAATGAATCAGAATCCACTATAAAAATATTAAAGAAAAATTTTCAAATTTATGTATTAAGCAACTGCAGCCCAGGTCAAAGTTGATTAATTAATTAAAATTTATAATTACTATAAGTCTATTTTAAGGCACATTAAAGAGAAATAATTGAATTAATTTATTGCTGATTTGGTATGGCAAGACTCATTCCAATATAAAACGTCTTTGACTCTTTCCTTGTTAAATCAATCTCATTTTGAGTTCTGAAATATACACACAAATAAGTTATCCCACCAATTAAAAATGTCGAAAAAGTAAAAATGATTGACCAAAATCACCATGTATTTCAGCTAGATCTCGTTAAATCTGGCCCATCCCCTTTCTTATTCTTATCTCTTTTTTTCTTATTTATTTTTAGCCTGGCTTCCACACTATTCCAGGACTCTAAGCCATAAATATTAAGTCCCATAAGTTGGAATTTCATAGAATTAAGAGTTGTGCTATTAGTATGATAGATGTATCCTTGAGGGTTTTGCCGAATTTCATAAACACTGAGTGGAGTAATTTCTGAGGAATAAGCCATTAGATTGTGATATAGCCATAAATTCCCATTAAAATCAGTATAAAGTTGTAATCTCCCACCAAAGTTAGGGATGTAATTTGGAGAATTTGGTAGAGAAATGTCTTTATAAATGGCGCTTAAAGCAGTTTCAGAATAGTTAAAAATTCTTAAAAGAATAATTCCTTCTGTTCTAATTACAGGAAATGAAACAAAGCTTGATGTTTGGGATAAATGTGTACGAAAGCCTGCTGGAGTAGATGCTAGACTATACATAGGTGGGAAATGGTTGATTATTTTATAAGAATTTGTCAAAGAAATCAAATAAACATCAGCATTTGACATAATAGCAATTATAGACTTCTTATTGGCTAATAAAATCATCGAGCATAATTCGGCTGAAATTGTATTCAAAATATTATCCCTAGGCATAAAAATGTCAAAAATTTTATAGTTCCCTTGGGATGAATTCTGAGTATTTATCAGACGAATTATCCCGTTCTGAGAATCACCTATAAGAAGATAAGTGCTATTGATGAAACCAATATTTATTGGGTTAAATGTATTTATTGATAATGATTGTGAAGTAATTGTCGCATACTGAGACAAGGAAAAAGTATTATTTGATGATGTAATATTGAAAATTGTTAACACTGTCCCACAAAAATGATAAAGTTTTAGATTGCCACTATTATCAATTGATGATTCGAGCATAGATGCTTTATAAGGAACCGATATTGTATAAGAATTATAAAAATCATTTAAATTTAGCAACGACAAAACATATAAAGTATTGTTTGCACCATCTATTAAATCACATCCTGCTGCAAATAAAAAAGGATTATTTGGGATTTCGCACAGAATATCGCAAGCAACAGTTTTTTCATGATTTAATTCTGATAAATTATACATTTGCTGCTCAAATAAAGTAACTAATTGAATTTCTATTAGCATATTTGGAATTGATATAAGCTGCATATCATTTGTAATAATAAAATCATAAACTTCTGTATCATTATAAATTGCCCCTATATCCCTTGTTTTGCTTTCTACACAAAAAATATTGAGGCTGCTTGGATCACATGTATCACTCGAAAAAATTAGCTGTTCTTGGTCATTTGATAAAATATACCCAAAATCAATGTCATTGCCTATAAATGCATTTAAAGGTAAGCTTCCTGCGTAATTACTATTAGTCACGTCTACTATTCCTTGATAGTTTGTGAGGTTATTTTCTAAGTATCTATATTTTTCATTTTGATCTAAAAAATTCCCAATATTGCAAAACTGCACTGTAATTTTATTCGTTACATTAGAATTTACCCCAATAGTTGTGAGCTGTAGCGTTTCTGTGAAAGCTGAGCTAAAATTGTACTCTTCAAATTGAATCCCAAACCTTCCCCATTCAGTGATCACATTATTTCCATCAGGAAAAAAGTCTATAGGAAAATAAGGCAGCCAGTTATCATCACTAACTTGTCCTAAATAATATTCAGTAAAAAAGTCTCCATTAAAATAATACATATATGATATATTAAATTGGTCTTCAGACGTAACTGCTATTGACCCAACAAATTTTAAAGGTAAAGTTGTATATAAAGAATAGTAATTTTCAGCATGAACATCATAAAAAAAAATCTGCGCATTGTCAATGCTACTACACATAACAGCTAAATAATAATAAGATGCATCAAAGCCGCTAGGGATGCAACCAAAACTTGGGAGTTTTCTATATTTCATTAAATTAGCAGTGGAAATTTGAATAATTACAGGATTTACGCTTTTTGAAAAAATATAAAGAAATTCATATGTTGCAATCATTTCGACATCAGTGAAAAAAATGCCTTGGTAGACCCCACTCATTGTAGGAGTATAATTTTGGACTGTAACATTATCTATAGTAAAACATAATAAACCTTCAAAAAAATCATAAACATAGAGCATTGCCCCTGATAAAGGGTCGATCGCAAAGTCTACAGGCATAAAACTGATATTTCCTTCTACGGTGTCTTGATTGATAGGATTATATTGAATTAATTCAAATGTATTATTGCTGCTTATTTCTATTTTAAAAACTTGAATTTCATTGCCTCTTAAGGAAAATAATAAATCATTTATAATTTGAAGCTTGCTACTAGGAATAGAATCTGGAAATTCAATGCTGTAAATCAAATAAGGATCTTCATATACTGTTATATTATATGCTTCCCATAACACATTGGTTTCATTATTAACATATTGAGTACTTTCTATGAAAATATGTATTTCCATATTATTCTGCGCTTGATGAATTGCTGCTATTTGTTGAGTAAACCCTTCTTTTGGCTCTATATTGATATTTATAGAAATAAAAGAAGTAGCATCACTAATCCAAGTACGCAAAATTCCATTACAAATCGTCATAACAAAAGATATTGAAGAACTGAAAGGAAATCACAATACGAAAGGGTTTAGACAATTACTATCTCCCAAGATGCCGTACTCATATGCCATTTGAATTTTCGGAGGTATTGATATTGTCATATTATAGTTCTGCGGGTTATCATTTTTTCCTGATAATTCTAATTGGTAAGTCACATTATGACCTATTGCATAGTTTGATATTGGGATATAAATATAAGCTGAGCCGTCAATAGGATTAGTTAAATATTCAGAAATATTTTGTGGAGCAATAAAACCTTGATTTTGATATTCACCTCTCCAAGTGAAAATGTTTAAATTTTCACTTAAAATAGCTTGCACAGCAAAGTTAAAAACTACAGGATATTGGCTATAAGCATCGTTCGAAGCATTTAAAGTTGCTTTATAAGTATAAGGGATAATTATCCCTGGGTTGAACATTAAAGTTGGATTTTCCATAACCTGAAAAACTCTTAAGCTTGAGCCTGGATTTACAATTAAATAATAATTATCATCTTGATATACAATAGAAAATGCTGGGTAAGGATTATTATTTAGATCATCTCCATAAAGGTTATATGTCCATTCATCAAGTAATACAGAAGAGTTTTGGGTTTGAAAGCGCGAGTATACTCTAAAAGTAGCTGTATATGAAGTAGTTTTATTTACTATTTGGCTGATAAAATACCCCATTGTGAATATTTGATTAGAAACTACGCCTACACTTGAAAATAAATTTTGTGATTCATTAGGGTGCTGGAAAATAAAATAGGTTTGAGGAGAGCTTAAATTAGGAAAGCAATAAACAATTGGGCCAGATGAGGTTGTTACAGTAAAATAATTATTTTGAGCTATGCATGAAATTATATTTCCATATTGTAGTGGGTGAGTAAAAATATTTGTAACTTGAATTGTTGAGGAATTTTTGATTAAATATGCAAAGAGATCAAATATAAAAATTCCTTTATTATAATCACACAAATAAGCAACACTATTAAATGTTCCAAATCCTGTAAAATTTGCAGAAGGCTGATTTAAGTTTGCTGGCGAAATACTTCTGGAAAAAGAAGGAGCTATTTTAAAATCAAGATCAAATTGATAAATATTAACAACATCAGAATTAACCATAAAAATTCACAAAAAATTTCCCACATCATAAAATGTAATTGAATCAGCTAATTCTTTATAAGTATAACTAAACGTATTCCCAATCTGGGTTAAATTTTTTATATCAGTAGCATTAATCATTCTCATCATATATTTATTACTCCCTACTATTTTTTCTGCGGTTGCTATGTAAACATCATTAAAATATTCAATTATATCAATGCACAGAATATTTACCTGGCTTTGAATGGTGAAGGTATTTGTTTCAAAAACCACAGCAATATTAGTATAATCTCAAGCTATAATAGTAGATCCTTCTAAGCTGTATATAATAGAGTATCTAGGATCAACAGCTAAGCTTCCATATTGAGCCTGTTGAGGAGCAGTAAAAGTCTTTTCAATCCATTGAATAGGAACTAATCTTTGCTTAATTGTGGGCTGAACACCATTAGTGATATTAAAAGTACCTGAAATTGCAAATGTTATGTTTTGGCCTGAGATAAATTCATTTAAATTTATTGTTAGCGAGTCCTCTACAGCTAAGCGAAAACTATCTAGAGTATTGAGCTGAGTTATTGTAGATTTTTGTGTAAAAATTTCCAAAACTTTGAATAGCAGAATAAGTTTTGCAGGAGAATTTAATCTCAGCATAAATTTAAATAATTATTTAAAAACATAATACTAAAGCATAGCATTTTTATTAGTGCCAGAAGCTAATTAATTTCTTATTAAGTAAAATCTTTAATTTTTTTGCTTTAGCATAAACTCATCCTTTTGGGTCACCTGTAAGTACTTTTGATCATAGAGATCTATTTCTTTTCTTTTCATAGCTATCAGTTGTGAGAGAAACATAAGTCGATGTGTCTAATCTATTGACTATATAGTTTAGCTCAGATTCTGTAGGCAATGCTTCGATAGTGTCTAATTCTAAATTTTCATTGGTTATATTTGAAATTTCATCAGAATCTTCCTCATATTTAGTATCGGCTGCAATTAAACTTTTTACTCTAATAATATCTTCTTGGTATTTTTCTTTTCTCTTATTTGAAATTTTTATTACTTCATCTTCAATTTCTGGAAATTCTTGTAACATTTTTAAAAATTCTAGCTTACTAAGCAAAAAGATTTCCGCTATTTTAGAGACTACAATAACTCCAAATCTCCTGGAAACATTTTCTATAATTTCGATTTCTCCAAAATAAGTTCCTTGTGATAAGCTTCTAAAAGAAGTTCCATTTTTTATTATATAATTAATCCTCCCTCGGCTTAAAAAGTACATTTCATCAGCTGAATCTCACATTTTATAGATGATTTCTTTAGTTTTGAAATTTATAAAGTTTAGTTTTGGAGCTATATAAGAAATAAAGCTGTTAGGTCTAGCTTGGAAAAACTCTATGTTTTGAATAAGCCGTTTATAAATATGATGATTTAATTCGTGAACTAGCTTGGGAGCCAAATCTCTCAATAAAATCTCTGGATATGCTCAATTTTGTGAATTTTTTGTATAATATTCTTTCATGTATCTTTTGCTTTTTCTTTTAGATTCTTTAGGGAGATTAATAAGGCTGCAGAGCTCTGAAAAGCATGCTAATCTAATATTTAGGCCAGAATAATTATTTTCATGCTGATTTATGATTGAAATAAGTGATCCAATTGTAAAAGCTCAAAATCCTGCTCCAAAAGTAATGACAAACATGGCAAATATTTTTTCAGTATTGGTCAATGGGACGAAATCCCCATATCCTACTGTTGTTAGAGTTTCAAAAGTCCAATAAAGCGAAATTAAATATTTTTTATAAATTTTTTCATGTGAAACGTTGTATCGATTAATCCAATTTTGATAGTCCATTTTTTCAGTCATGCCTAAAAAATATCATCCACATGCAATTGTGTGAATAAAAAACATAATGCAACATATAAATTTTGCAAAATTTCATAAGGGAGAATAATTATACTTCTTTTTCAGTTCTCTCGGTTTTATAATTCTTATTACTTTCATCAATATAGGAATTCTAAAATATTGGCTATTAGTGATATTAATAATGTAGAGGATTGATCACGGGATGCAATTTATAAAATCAAATAAAAACCAAGTCCTTAAATAATGAGCTGCAATTATTGATTTTTTAACAATCAGATTTTTATATGACTTGTAGTATCCACTATTAAAATTAATGAAAATATCTATCATGAATATTAGATCAATAGAAAAATCAATTGAAAATCATTTGTAAGGATCTTCATAAATAAAAGCTATAGATAAAGGTATTATCAGTATCCATATGATTATTAACAAAAAAATAATCCATGACCATATTTTCAAAAATTTTCCTGTCGGCAAAAATAATAATTTCAGTGTTGGATAGTTTAAATCACAAATTTCTTCATTTAATTTCAAATTTTTAGGATCAGAACCAAATAAAATCCGATCTCGGGACATATTTCTAAGTCTAATAATAGAAAAAGTGATGCGTCTAGCTCTTTTTCATAAATAATCAATTCTTTCTTTTGGGATTTTTCTCCTTATCTCAGAAGTTTTATTATAATTTAAAAGCATTTTTGGATTTGCTAGTTGTCAGAAATACCATTTAAAGAAGTTTAAATTGATGGACTATGCTATGCTTAAATTAGATAAGCTGATTAGCAAAAAATTAATAAAATATGAGCTACATTCATTTATTTGAAAGGATTAATTCAGTATATAGAAATTATATAAATTATCAGGATCATATTAAAAGAAGTCATTTAAATATTAAAAAATCTTAATTAATCTTTAATTTTTCTCCAAACTCATTTTGTATTTTTTAGACTACTTGCAATAGCAATTCACTTATTATTAAATTCTAACATTATTTTCATATAAGTTCCCTACAAAATCAGCTGATTTTTCTCTTTAATTTTATTATCCTTTTAAATGTCTCATTTTCCTCCGTATTTAAACCTGCGCAATAAAATTCTAATGGAAGGCTATTTACTCAAGTGAACAAACTACATTTTCGGCTGGCAGCGTCGGTATTTTATTCTCTATAATGGGGTTCTTCATTACTGCAAAGACAAAGGTTCCCCCCAAAGAGGAATAATCCATCTTGAAATAGCTCACATTCATAAGCACCCTTTAAAACCGTGCCGATTTTTCATAGACACAGGATGCACTCAAGTTCATTTAAAAGCATATACCCCAGGAGAAGCTGCTGACTGAATTCGCGCTTTAAAATTAAATCAAACTGATGTCAAAAAGAGGACAATGAGTGAAGATCCTAGAGCAAGCGTAAACACAGTTGAAAACTCCCCGAATCAAGTAATTCATGGAAAAATAGGTGAAATGTGAAGCGTCCACGCACAAATGCAAGCGACTATTGACTTAATTCCTAGCTCTCTAATAAAAACTACCCCGGGAATAGAAAAGATTGTTTCTCTATGTGAAGAAATGAAGATTTTGGCGACTGAAGTGCTTCAGTATATTGATAACGATGAAGATTTTAATAGAAAAAGCATGTGAATTACACAAAAAAAAACTGAAGAAAAAGGCAACTCAATTGGCTCGAGTAATGAAATGCAGTCTGACAACTCAATAGAATTCATGAAAGATGAAAGGAAAAAAGTAATGGCAGGTTATCCTAATGAAGACGAAAGCTACTGTTTTGAAGACGCACAAAGCCATATTTCTGAGGACAAAATCGAGGATTTTAAACAAATAGAAGTTATGATGCCAATAGAAATGCCGATAAGATCAAGCATTGCGGTACATAGAGATAGACTTCCCCACCTACGAGACCCTAATGAAAAAATTAATATTTGGAAGGTTGTTAAAGAATCCATCGGGAAAGAGCTCAGCAAAATTTCGGTGCCTGTGTATTTCAATGAGCCTTTAAGCTTTATACAAAGGTGGGCAGAAGATTTAACGTATAATGAAATTTTAATCCGAGCTGCTGATCATCCAGATCCTAGGTTTAGACTTGCGCTAGTGTCAAGTTTTGCTGTTACTTCTTATACGACTAGCGAATGACGGACTATGAAACCTTTCAATCCATTATTAGGAGAAACCTTTGAATATGAGCAAGATGGCTTTAGATTATTACTGGAACAAGTAAGTCATCATCCTCCCATTTCAGCTTTGCACTGCGAGCATGAAAAATATGTGTTTTGAGCCAGCGTTCAAGTAAAAACTTCTTTTAAAGGGACGCATCTATTAGTAGAACCACAAGCTAACTATCATTTAATATTGAAACCTCATAATGACCATTTTGTGTGAAATAAACCCCAAACTCGTGTCCATAACATTATTTTCGGGAAAATTTGGGTCGAGCATAATGGGATTGTTGATGTAAAAAACACAGAAACTGGAGATTTCGCTAAAATTAACTGAAGGAGGACAGGGTGGTTTTCAAAAAAAGCTACAGAAGTGGAAGGAAATATTTATGATGCATATGGAAGTGAACATTATAAACTAGAAGGAACATGAAATGGAGGAATGGATGTAGTAAATATTCAAACTGGAGAAACAGTTGAAGCATGGAGAGCTTATCCATTCCCTAAAGATTTTGAATGGTGCTATTTTTTCAGTGATTTTACTTTACAATTAAATCAAGTGCCAGAATTAGTGCCTGGAATTGCAATTACAGATTCAAGATATAGGCCAGATCAAAGAGCATTGGAAAATGGAGACTTAAAATTAGCAAATTCAGAAAAACATAGGTTAGAAGAAAAGCAAAGAGCGGCAAGGAAGATTCTTGAAGATAACCATGACACTTATTTCCCAAGATGGTTTACATTAGAAAATGATGAGTGGAAATATATAGGAGGATATTGGGAATGCAAAGAACAAGGATATTATCCAAATCTTCCTGATATATATTAATAAATTTCTTTTGAAAATCTAAATTTTTGATTTATTGCAAGATTATTTGTTATTCCTTTATAACTGATATTATCAATTTCTTAAAAGTCTGGGAATTTTCTATTAAAACAAAAATGATAAAACCAAAAATTCCGACCCGTAATAGTTTGAATTCCCGTAGCAAAGGATTCACTCGACAAGAATGAAATTTGATAATAAGAAGAAATGACTTTGATAATGTTTCTAAACTAAGGTTAAGAAATAGTCTAATTAGTGGAATTCCAGAAGAGCTAAGAGGGGATATTTGAGCATTTCTAACTAGAGCAAGCCAATTATTGCAGCAGTTTTCAAATAGTGTTTATAGTAAGCTGATAGAAAACATTGACCCATCAGTATCTAATACCATTCAAAAAGATCTTCATAGAACATTCCCTGAACATCTTTTATTTCGAGAAAAAGGTGGAATAGGCCAGCAAAAATTATGCAATATTTTATATGCTTATGCAAACTATGACCCTGATATTGGGTATTGCCAAGGAATGGGATTTATTGTCGGATGCTTAATCATACATATAAATCAAGAAGAATTAGCTTTTTGAGCTTTCGTTCAAATCATGTTTGAGTATAATTGAAGATTGATGTTTAAGTAAAAATCATATAGACATGGAACACCAAAATTAATTAATATGATAAATAACACTACAAAAACAATAAAATCAAGATTTCCTGATCTATCAAAACACATAGATCAAAATGATTTAACATTAGTTTCTTGCTTTGCACAGTATATGATTACAATCTTTTTGTATGACACACCGTTTGATATTTCTGTCAGAATTTTCGATTTATTTTTGCTTGAAGGGGAAAAATTGATGCATAGGCTTCTGTCAAAGATGCTTGAATTAAAACGAGAAAAAATTTTAGAGCTACAAGGAGTCGAGCTATATCAGTTTTTAAGAGGAAGAATGGTAAAAGAATGCTTTGAGGAATATCACTTGTCGACTTTATTTTCAGCTTTTAAAAATGATCAGGAGTTCGAACTTAGTGAGCTTGACTAGATAATAAAGAGATTTGTTGGATTTTAACAATTTTATCGAAATTTCTGAATTTGAATAAAAATTTATTTAAAAAATATTTGTAATTATAGTGATGAAAACAATAAAATTTTAGTGGCAAACAAAAATTCCTTGTTTTTACAGGTCTCACCTCAAATCCATAATTCCGTAATTTAAATTTCCGATATTTAAAATATGGCCCTCAAATCGAGCAGAAATCAAGAAGAAGGTGAAACCCCTGCGGTAGTAGAGGAAAAAGTTGTAAAAGTAAATGGAGATATTGCAATAAGAAGGTATAATAAAGGCCGTTTTCTTGGAAAAGGTGGCTTTGCAAGATGCTATGAGTTTACTAGTCTTGATACTCGAAAGGTGGCTGCAGCCAAAGTTGTTCCGAAAGCTTCTTTAGCAAAAGCTAGAGCGAAGCAGAAACTTATGTCAGAAATAAAAATTCATCGTTCACTGCATCATCCGAATATTGTCGGTTTTGAGCATTTCTTTGAGGACAATGAAAATGTTTATATTTTACTTGAGCTATGCACAAATCAAACGATGAATGAACTTTTAAGGCGCAGAAAGCGCTTAACTGAGTTAGAAGTGCAGTGTTATTTAGTGCAGATTGTTTCAGGTTTGAAATATCTGCATACTCATCATGTAATTCACAGAGATTTGAAGTTAGGAAATTTTTTCCTATCTGATAAAATGGAAGTAAAAATTGGAGATCTTGGTCTTGCAACTAGGCTAGAGCATGACGGAGAAAGGAAAAGAACAATTTGTGGGACACCAAATTATATTGCTCCTGAAGTATTAGATGGCAAACAAGGACATTCTTATGAAGTTGATATTTGGAGCTTGGGTGTTGTTATGTATACACTTTTGGTTGGAAAGCCGCCATTTGAAACTTCAGATGTAAAAACTACATATAGAAGAATTCGCATGAATGCATATTCCTTCCCTGACCATGTTCCCCTCAGTGAGCAAAGTAAAAGTCTGATAACCCGCATACTTGTCACCGACCCCTCAAAACGTCCATCACTTGATGAAATTCTTGATCATGAATTTTTCCATCAAGGAAATGTAATTCCTAAGCTTCTTCCTCCGTCAACTTTAGCATGTCCTCCCTCCTCATCATTTCTTCGTCAATTTCAGCCCAGTGCGTCTAATCCTCAATTGACTTCTGCCCAAAGACTAACAGAAACAGCCCCTACTATTTCTAAACAATCATCCAGGAATTCTCGTCAAGAATTAGTCAACACTGAAAGAATATCTCGTGTTAAAGAAGAAACAAAACAATTACCAACTCTTCCTAATTCTTCACAAGGAAATACAGAACTCCCAGAAATTTGGGTTAAAAAATGGGTCGACTATTCATCAAAATATGGTTTAGGGTATTTATTAAGCAACGGAGCAACAGGAGTGTTTTTCAATGATGCTACCAAAGTGATGCTAGGACCAGCTGGGCATAGGTTTAATTATATGGAAAGAAAAGGACCTGAAAAGCAAGATATTGTGACTAGTCACACATTAACTGACTATCCGAAAGAATTGCAGAAAAAAGTTACACTTTTACAACATTTCCGAAGTTATTTAGAAGGAGATATAAAGCTGGAGACAGGAATTGAAGACGAAAATACTATGAGGAATCCTGTTTATGTAAAAAAATGGATGAGGACTCGGCACGCAATTATGTTCAGATTGTCTAATAAAATTGTCCAAGTAAACTTCCAAGATCATACAGAAATCATTCTTAGCAGCGAAACAAGGGTAGTCACTTATGTCAATAAAAAAGGCGAAAGAATGACTTACCCATTGGCAACTGCCCAAGAAAGCACTAATCATGAAATGACTAAAAGGTTGAAATACACTAAAGATATTTTGACTCATATGCTTAATACTCCCAACAAGCCTGATGAAGAGCAGCCTATTGATTAATTTTGCTAATCTTGGTTTCTTTATTAATTTTCAAAAAAATTAATCTAATATTTATTTAGCTTCTTCATTAAGCTTCCTTTGAGTATCAACTGGATCTCCAGACTTGATGAACTTAAAGCCCATTTTTATGAGAAGAATATACCAATAGATATGCAGCACAAGCAAAACGTGGACCATTGCAGACAAAATTCCTAAACCATAAACTTCATGGGCAACTGGGTTGCCGTAGTA
Source organism: Blepharisma japonicum (assembly GCA_949751835.1). Taxonomy (NCBI): domain Eukaryota; phylum Ciliophora; class Heterotrichea; order Heterotrichida; family Blepharismidae; genus Blepharisma; species Blepharisma japonicum. Next base: position 28,566 of record CATKHK010000072.1, on the reverse strand, counting down.
GCTTCCTACTCTCATTAAGTCAAATGGGAAAATGTACAGTCTCATATAGGCCCATGTAATCATAATGCCTATATATGACACAAAAGTAATATATTTATGCCTAGTATCCATCAAGGTTCTTGTTAAACATACAAAGAGGTCAGATAAGTCATGAGTATATAGGACTAGATGAGATACTACTACACAATTCATCATGTATGCTGATGTTACTAACCATACAGTCATTGAATGATGTAAAAGCATCTCCATAAAATCATTTCTTGGTTTGCTGAAAATATGAACTATAAATGACTGGGCATGATACCCGAGCTGAATCAAAATGTATTGTCTAATGTAAGGAAAAGTTTCATAGCTTTGGAATGGAAAATCTCTTCACATCTCATCGACACTGCCATGCCCACCAAGCGAAGGTGATAGCCAATAAGAGTCCTTAGCAACCCAGTAGCCAAACACAAAAGCAAAAGTAAAATAAAGCGTCTTAAATAAAGATTCAATCAGTTTTTCACTTCTTACAATCCTTTCTTTTCCTGTATATTTCGGAGCAATAATTCGTTCAGCAAATGATTTCAATAAAAATTTCATCGAAAAGAGGATACCTATGAGGATCACACAAGTGTAGCAAGCTAGCCATAAATCCTCGTATTGCGGTCAGTTGTAATTCGGGTTTTGAGCAAGTCTCATCTGCACAACACCATCGAAATCCTTTAAGAACGGAGCGAGAAAGGGGAAAAACAGCAAAAAGATTAGGAAGAAAATCAACTGCATTTTGCTTTTTCCAATGACTGATAAAATGATCTCGGTGATTGGAAATCGCTTAGGCATAGTCTCGTTATCTTTAAGCTGTTTTTCGGCCATAATTTTATAAGGCAAATTCCATTGATAAAAAAGAATTTGTAAGAAAAACAGGAGTTTTTGACAGGAATTAGATGAGAAATAATAAAAATATAATCGATGGATGTGAATAGTAGCAGAAAATAAAGTATATAAAGCTTGATGATGTCACTGAATATGGTGAGGAGATATTATGAAAAGTGGAAATATATAAAATATGAGGATTTTATAAGGATTTTTATAAAAATTAAGGCGAATAAAGGCTACATCAAATGTCGATGATGAGCAATTGAGCTTATATTTATCATTTTATATTAAATTAATGCAAATTAAATTGATGCATAATTTCTAGAACCATTTTTGTATTGCAAAGTTACCTTATTAATCAATAAGAAGTTATTGGCCGAATTAAGCTAAAAATCTCAATTTTTATTAAGATTATAATAATAAGTTATTAATTTGTGAAACCTGATCTTTTACTAACCCCAAGCCTCGACTATCGCGTAATTAACAATCAATTCTCCTCCAACTTTGAAACAAGAAAATAAATCCCCAATAATAGCATCAGGAGGTGGTGAAAATGATGAGTTTATATATAAGAATATATCTTTCGCTTTAATTTGATTTCTCAAGAAAGTAATTATTGTATTGAATTGTTCTAGGCCTGAAACTTTAAATTTGCTCTTTTTTAGGATAGGAGCATTTCCTACAGGTTTCACATGAACGGTTATTTTGTCGTCTCGCTCAATACCTGGAGATTTTATAGGAGATTCAGCTGCTGGAGTAGTTTGAGGCTGTTCTTCCATCTTATTTATATGCAATATAAAATCTCTGAGAATCTTGACAAATTAATTGATTCTGTACCTAATTTAGCTAAGTCGTAAGATAATTAGAGAACAGATAATTTTTTGTTGCATTAAAACATAAAACTTCTTATCATTCCAATTCAATTCTAAGAATATATAATTTATAAGATAAATTTTTTAGCTCAATTATGATTGTAAATCTATGTTTTAATTATTTTTTAGTTTTGTTTTTTTCAAACTGCTCATAGATGCTATCGAATTCTGGAGTTCTGGCTAACTGAAGCACGACTTTATAGACTTTTCTTGGTTTTCCATCAAAATCCTTTTCGTCTACACAAGAAGTCTCAAACTTTGTCAGAGTTGCATAACCTAAGGACACTAATCTGTCAGAAGCTTTTACTGCGTTCACAATTGATCCTCCAATTGAATGGAATGAAACACTTCCTTTAGCTTTGAGCTTTTCTTTTCCTTCAAAGATATAAGTTCCAGGGTTATTTCTTACGCTTACTTTGATGATGCTTTCTTCAGACTCCATTTACCACTTATTATATCCATTAAGAAGTGGAATAAAGATGCTTGTATAATTTTTAGTAAAATCGAATATAGAGTTAGATATTAAGAAATAACATTTAAAGGTTCAAATAATTAATTTATATTATTTTGCGTTAATTTATGCATTTCAACTTGATGAGAGAATCTTCGAAATGCTAAAGCAAGTAAAGAAGCAAGGACATTTTAAATATTTTGTAAAAATAACTGGAGGAAGCTTGCTAAAATGCTATAATAAGATAATAGTCAAAATTTATAGAATAGTAATCATCACTTCAAATTTCGTTGAAGCTAATAATTTATGAAATTTACAAGCTATTATATATCAAAATATGTAAAAGAAGTAAAAGAGGAAAAAGATATAAGCTTAATTTTTCTCAAGTAATAACAGCATGGCTTCAAAAATATAAATTTTTAAACGTCTTCCAATGTGTTCAGTTTAAGCCTAGTTCATTTTTGTTAAACACCCCAATAATATTGGCAATAAAATGGAATAGCAAGCCTTAAATTTTATCACTAAAGTGCCCCATATAGCAATATTTATTCAAAAATCTAATTGGGGGCTTATAATTTTAATGCCTTCAGCTGCTCAAAAGAAAAAGCGAGACCAAGTCGCACTGTCATTTTTGCAAAACTCACAGAACTTGTACGAATATCTAAAAAACGAAAATGTACACTTAAGAGTCCTAGTTATAGACTGGATGAAGCATTACAGATCAAACGAGACCGAAGCTCTTGGATCAATTTTATCCTTTCTCTTGCAGTCCTGTGGCCTCAACAAAGATACAATCACTCTAGACGACCTTGAGAAGAATGAGATGGAAGCTCTCGTTTCCCGTGTCAACGACCTAGCTAAAGAAAACGAAGAATATCCCTTAGTCTCAAAAAACAAAGTCCTCAAAAACTTTTACAGCAATTTCCAATTTTTTTGGGTCCATCTTGTATCAGAAGCAAATGATGACCTTTATGATGGATCCTTATTGACCTTTTTAATCAGCTGAATGTCAAGTTTAACGTTCAGTAAACTTAGATCGCTTCGACATACTTCAACTGCTGGAATTTTATCGATGGGCCAAGCTTTGATTGACGTTTTGGTCAGAGAAGTCCATGATGCTGAAAAAGTGAAAACTTTTATATCAACAGAGCTGAATAAAGGAAGTGATAAAGAACGTGTGGAAAAGCTAAGAGAGCAAGAAAAAGAAGCCGATGAAAGGGTGAAAATTATTAGCGAAGCCTTGGATTCAATTTTTAAAGATGTGGTCACTTTTAGATGTAAAGACGTTATGATGGAAATTAGAGCACTCTGCATACAAAGCATGGGATATTGGGCTGATAAATATGGAACTCGATATTTAAATCAAGGAATTTTAGATACTATGGGAATGATGCTCTATGACAAAGCTCCAGAAGTTAGAGAAAATGTCTTAAATTTCTTATCAAAGGCATGTATTGAAACCAACTTGGCCAAATTAAAAGACTTTATTACTAAAAATAAGTTGAGACTTGTAGAGATGTGCCACGATATAGAAACAAAATGCTGTGTGGAAGCTATAAAAGTATGCACTCTACTTGTGAAAGCTGAAAAACTTACAAAAGAAGAACAAGACATGGTTTCATTTTTACTATGGGCAGATGCCGAAGAGGTAAGAAATGCTGTTAGTGATTTTGTGGGAGCTTCTGCATTTGGAGGGCAGCTACCCAAAGACTCTACATCAACTGGAGGTCTTGGGCTTGAGCAAGGAAGAAATTTATCAGCTGAAAAAGCTTTGCTGAGCATTATTGCATTTTTTAGAGATTTTGGAGAAAAACAAATGTACAGGGTTGATTTACTTGTAAAAGCATTTTGAAATAGAACTTGTGTTCTGAGAGATTGGGAAGCTATTTGTGAATTACTTAGAAGAGGTGACCCATCAAGACCTGGCACATCTCCACTTGAAATACACGACAGAGAAATTCTAATTAATATGCTTATCTCTGCTTTAAAGCATCTCCAGCACTGTCCTGATAAAAAGCAAAGAAACTCAATGATTGCACTGTCAACAACGATAATTTCCCATCTTCCTTATTTGCTAAATTTTTATAGAAATGAGCCTATGGTGACAAAGGAATTAGTGAAAATTCCTAATTTCCTTGAACTATCGTCGCTTGCTTCTAAAGATTTGAAAGAGCCATTTACGCTATTGATAAATACATTAAAGCAGCTTTTAATGCAAAGTTCTGATGGAGAAATCATTATGAAAGCTGGGCAGTGCTTAGGTAAATTCGCAAGAGAAGCACATCCATTGCAGAAAGAAGCAAGATCAGAAATGACAAAATTAGTTGATGATTGTAGCCAAGGACTTAAAAAAGAATTTATCAACTGGGTATTAGATGGAGAAGAAGGAGTTTTAGAGACATGGCTATGAAGAACAGAATCGCTTATTGCAGTTACTGATTTAATAGATGATTTAGGCAATGACCGCTTTGAAGATTTTTTAACCGTTATTTCGCATTATACAAATGACAGCCAAAAAAATGTCCAACTCACTTTACGCTGCTTAGAAATTGTATATTACTGGAATCTTTGGCATTTAAACAGGATTACAAATCATCCTGTTGGAATTGAAGAATACAATGCCAAAAGAAAAGAAATAATTGAACATTTTGGAGCCTTGCTCGCTAAACAAGATGCTGATCCAGAACTCAGAAAATACACTTTTAAGTATTTATGTGAAACTTTAATGGTAATCTCTGGGCAAAAAGCTGTAGATACTCCTATACATTATGAAGTCAGTAATGATCTATGGGAGACCCTTGAAGAGTACATGGCGCTTGTCCCACTAGAAATTGAAACTTCTATGGTTTCTGTCCCACCTCGTGCATTCTTTAAAAGAGGAGCGAAAATAGAAACAAGCAAGGAAGATGCAGACTCTCACACACAAATGGTCTGTCTGCACATAGCAAGACTAATCTGTATGTGTCCTACAATAGCTTCATCCCAACTACCAAGTAGTTTTTTTGCACATTATGGACATTCTACATTGCGAGCTATTTCCACTATTGTAAAGCACGCGTTAAATTCGTTTAAAGCCAAAGAAACTTCACAAGGGACAAATAATCAAGAAGGAATTTTATTCAATATTATGCTGGAATCACTTATAAAATGCTTAGGAAATGGTGATGAAGACGATATCACAAAGATGAAAGAGCTCGCAAGAAAATTCGTAAATGCTTTAGGAGCTGGGCCGATGAGACCAAAGCAAGCAGATAAGTTTCTTTCATTTTTGCTGGATGGGATTAGTTTTGCTTTTTCTGATAAAGCAAACTTCCCAATATTAGATGGACTTTCAATTTTCGTCAGTAAAAATTATCTATCGCCATCGCAAATTAGAGAATTGTATGAAAGGATTTCAAAAGATGCAGAAAAAATAGAAGAAAAAATAAAAGAGCATGAAACTGATGTAGAAAATTTAATGTTCCCTGTAAAACAATTTTTATATACACTCAGTAAAATTGTAGGTGTTTCAAGGCCGCCACCAGTACAATCTACAGATAGAGCTAGAAAGATGTTGGTAAGGAAAAGAGATGAAGTTTTAAATAAAGATATTGACAAATCGAAAAGATGCATTAAAAAGTCTTCAGTTCAGAATGAAAATGACGATGAAATTTATATTCCTCCAAAAATTGAAGAAACTGAAGACTCACTGATTGTTTCTACAGAGAAATCTCAAAAATCTTCAAATGGATTTGTGGCTGGAACTGATGAAGATGGAGAAGCTATATTAGAAATCGGGAATAATTTAGAAAAGAAGCCAAAAACTAAAAGAACCCAGCCAAGGAAAAAAACTCAAGAAGAGCCTGCAAGAAATGTTCCTTATGTTGCTGTAAAGAAATCAGCAAAACCTCCATCCCCGCCTCAACCTTCAGCACAACCTCTTAAAGCTGTCAAAAAATCAGCAAAGCCTCCATCACCTCCTACTCAAGAATTACCAAGAGCAGTAAAAAAATCAGCAAAGCCGCCATCTCCTAATGTAGCCATGCCCAAAGCTATAAAAAAGTCAGCAAATCCTCAAACACCCCCAGATCATATTAAAGAATCCCCTAAAAATATGAATTCTGAAGGGACAGATAACAGTGATGCAAACCAATATTCAGATTCTTCTATCAAAAGCAAAGCAAGTCAAGATTCTGATCACACCGAAACCGATAACTCAGGAGAAGAACAGCGAGAAACTATTATGGAGGAGTCAGAAGAAATGCTGACAATAAATACGGTTCTACCCAAGAAAAGAAAATCAAGAAAAGTGGACGAAGATGGTGAATTAGAGGATACAAATATTTCTAAAAGAAGCAAAAGACCAGTAAGAAATTGATAAATTATAAATAACTTTAATGACTTATACGATAATTTTATTAAGGATAATAATTTAATTAATATTTATAATTCAATGAAAAAAACAAAACATTGGTAAGGATTCATGAGATTCCATAATTCCTTTGGAATTTTGCTTTAAAATCCAAATAAAATTAATTTTTGCTTAATCATACCATTATGAAGTCTGCTTATATGTGCTAAAATAGAATGTGTGCATAAGAATTGATAGAGATGCTTGAATCTAATATTAATATTACAGTGTTATCTATTATTGAATGCATGCAAATAATTCAATTTGTGAATATAATTAATCTTTTAATTATTTTAAATAGATAATATGTCAGTTTCAAATATTATTAATTAAATTAAATTAAGAATAAGCTGCTTATTAAAGATATATTCCAGCTTTCAATGTTTTTATATTTTATTTTGGAATAATTTGAACATAAGATTTATTAAAAATGAAGGATTCAGTTATTAGTGCATAAGACTTCATTTATAAATCGAAAATTAAATTTTAAATAAGATATCTATCTTTGCAATTAAAAAAATAATTTAAGTCTCATTTAAATTAAATAAATATACCATTTTTGTCACACTTTAATCATATTTCCAACATACTTGTGCTCATTAAGTAAAATTAATATTTAGCAATCTAGAAACTTCGATTATCAATAATTTTTTTTCCACAAAATAGCTTTTATTAATTTGATCTCATCGAAAATTGGAGTGAATTCGCCAGTAAGAAGCTTAGGAGCCACTACTCTAAACTCAATATGAATAATTTGTTTTAGACTAGCTACTATTTATTCAAGCTATATGAATGGAAATAAGTAAATGGATAACATCAATATCGACTTTTTGAATTTCGAGCCTAAATTCCACCAGTTATCAGATAACACAAACATTGACGAAAATTATTTTCTCGACACAATCATCATATCAAAATCCGACAAATTCCTCGAATTGTCTTCTAAACCAACATTAGATTTAAGTCTTGACGAAAGCTTAAACAAGTTCTTAGAGCAAAAGCCTCAGACTTCAGATCCCATTTCCTACACTTCAAATAGAAAAAGAGGCAGAAAGCCTATAAGGCCCAATGATCCAATCAAAAAGAAAACAGAAGAAAAAGACAAATATTGGCTGAGAAGCTTTCGTTCTTATATAGCAGATGAGTATTCCAACTTCAAAGATAAGCTTAATTCTGAAGAAAATTCATTCTGGGCTATCTATTTATCCCCAAAAGGTAAGCCAGATAAGGGAAATAAATTCTTATCTTATGGTCGCCGATATAAAAATTATTTGTTCTCCCAACCATCATTTGTCAAATATTTCAAAGAGTGATTCACAAATTTCGCCTCACAAGAGTTATCAAGAAAATGCAAGCCGGGGACAGACCTGTGGTTCGTATTTTACGATTATGGGGCCAATGACCTTTACAATTATGTCCCTCACGAATCCGTACGCAAGGAGAGTTCTTCATCATATGATATGAATTATGATCAAGCCGAAAATCAATTAGACTTCGTGGATAATGAAGCATTTATTGAATCCCTATTCAATCAAATGTAAATAGTTTCTAATTCTTTACGCCATGTAAATAAATTATTATTTAATTTGTGTAATCTAGAATTCTTATATGACTAAAGTTAAATTAAGAGATCTATATAATATTAATGCAAGCTTTAGGTGAGTGATGATCAAACAAAGGTGTTTTTAAAGGGTTTTTAATAGCCTCCGCCGCTATTCTTATTTTAAAAACTAATATATCAATTTAATGTTTATTCGCATATATTCAAGAGGCTCTATAGATATTGGTAAGTATGTAATTTAAATAATCCCAGTTTCTAGCTAAATTTTATAATTATATAAATCCCCAAGCTCTACAGTCTTCTTTACTTTTATTTTTGCTGATTTTCTTCTGCTTCCTTTAAAAGTGTTTCTAAGTATCTTAATGTTAAAGCACTTGGGCATTTTTGACCACGCAGTGTGCTAATAAGTGTTAAAATTGCCTCCCTTCTTGTACTCTCTAGCAAATTGCTTAAGAATTCTTGTGCTTCTTGTAGCTCATCTTCAGTGATATCCATTTTATATTTATAATTTTTAAAATCTTTTGTCTATCGAGCTAATAGATTAAAATTCATATCGATTTTCTTATTTAAACTATAAAAACCAATTTTGAAAAAGTTTTTACATTTCTTACTTAGACTCAAGCATATGCACACAAAAGCACAATCTTGCTAGAAATTTCTATTATAGATATATTAAAAATATTAATTTATTATGGAAAAGGAGCATTAGTTTTACATATTTACTCCTCATGCCTATTAAGTATGTAAATTCTTTTATTGAAACTCTTGTAGAAATAAACCAAAGCGAATTGAGCATCGAATCCTGAATCTTTTTATTATATTTATAAAATCATCATAATATAGTAAACCTCTTATTTTTAAGCAGAATTTTTAAATTAAAAAACACAATTAGCTCTTATTTGATAGCGTAATCATTTTATATGAATTATTTACTTATATATTTCTATCTAAATTCTTAATTTATATTTTTATGTCTTAATTTTTATAGATGATAGGTGAATAGCTTATCAATATTTTTATAAATGTCCCATAATAAAAATTTAAAATTTTAAAGGTAAATTTAATAAAAGCTTTATTAATAAATTGGCTCAAAGCTAAGGAGATACTTCTTATTAATCAGTTAAATCAATGATATTATCTGCCCAAAACAATGAAAAACAGAAGGCAACCACCTAAAAAATTAAAAATACCCAAGGTGTTGAAAAAGAAAAGAAAACCCCCCTCTCCTGGCGCAGTAGCCTTTTATAAATTTAAGAAATTAGTTTAAATTGTATTTTTAGCGTTGAAAAATCATTATAATATATTTATTACTCGTAAAATATAATAAACGGAATATATAATTAAAGCTTAGAGAAATCAACCAAATCATCAAATGCACCTTTTGGCTTTTCATTGAATTCTTGAGTCTGCCCATAGGCTGATGGAAGATTATGCTTTATTTGAGAATTTTGGCTAGGATTAGTAGAAGAAATCATCGTGCTTGGTTGTGGAGCATTATAATTCATCCCAATCTGTGGCTTTGGCTGAGTATTATAAGCTGGAGCATTAAAGCTTGGCTGTGGAGAAGTGAAATTTAAGGATGCAAATGGGTCGATTAAAGAAGATGCAGATGGCTGCATTGGCTTAGGGGCTGATGATATTGGCTGAGATATATTAGGGACATAAGGGGATGGCTGAGGCGGAGAGGTTATATATGGACTTGGCTGAGAAACATTATAAAATGCATTTTGCTGAGGTGGAAATGTGGCAGCTGGCTGTGGAGGAGTTGAAATACTTGAACTTTGATTAAAAAATAGCTGATTTGACAAATCAAATGCACCTGATGGAACAGTAATGGGCTGATTTATAGGAGGAGGAATATTGATAGGCTCCCCAAACAAATCTGCTTTTTGTTGAGGAAATATAGGCTGTGATTGGCCAAAGAAATCAGCCTTCATAGCAGGCTGAGGAGAGTTAAAAAGATCCCCAGAAAATTGAGACTGACTACTTCCTTGCAGCAAAGAGTCTGAGCCCATTGCTTGGTATCCTAGTAACCCTTCATTCTGAGACTGAAATAAATCTTCTCCAAGAAGATCTGGGCTTTGTTTTGCTACCACTGGTGCTGGTTTTTTCCCACTTTTTAAGTCTTCATATCTTTTTAGTGCATTATCAACATCATCTTTAATTCCAATGCAATATGCAGTCATTTCTTCGTCTTCTAAATTGGTAATCAGCTTAATCAATTTTGAATTCATGGCACGTAAAGTAGCGACTAATTCAGTTAAGGTGTCATTTTTAGCTACATTTTCATGAGGGCTAGCAGCATCAATCATTTCATTTACAATTGTGGTGTTTTCTTTTACGACCTCGAGGTCTTTTTTGAGTTTTTCTACCTTACTTTGTGGAAGACTTCTTGATGAAGATGATGAAGGCGCTGAAGAATAGGGCTGAGGCTGAGGCTGAGACTGAGGCTGAGACTGCTTTTGCTGAAAGTATAAAGCTTGGCCCTGTGGTTTTATAGATGTAGGAGCCGATATCATCGGACCAGCAGAAACTGATGGGTTTTCTTCAGGAATATCATTCTGAAATTGAACCCCTCCAGCTTTTAAAGATGCATAAAGTTGCATAAACCCAGGCAAAATGTCTTGACAGTCTCTAAACTTCAACGCCCACGCATTCACTAAATTTTTCAATTTTTCTCTAACTTGTGGATCTGAATCTTTATTTTTTATCATCACTGAAAAAGTATTCAAAAAGTCTTTGCTGCCGACTTGAGTATGGAAAGGAAGAGAGGAGTTGTTGACCATAAATTCCAAAAGCTCAAGTGTGAGCATTAAAACTTTGGCATTTCTACTAAGCAATCTTCTTTTAATATGCTTAATTGCTTCTTTTGGCCTATATAGCGCATTACATATCTGGACGTGAGTTTACTCTATCAGTTACAGCCACATTTAGCTGTAAGTCTGGCCTTAATAAGGTTTCACTTGTCGCTTCTTCGATTAATGACTGCAAGGTTGCTTGTTTACTCATAAAATATTATAACTTTAATATTAAATCCATGTTTTCTGCGGCTGTCAGAGGATTCAGAAGCACACCAATTTTATTATCGAAAAAAGATTTTTACAAGATTTTAGGTGTGCCTCGTAAAGCAACCCAAGCACAAATAAAACAAGCTTATTTTAGCCTTGCTAAAAAGCAGCACCCAGATATAAATAAATCCCATGGCTCGCATTCTAAATTTTCAGATATAAACAATGCATATGAAACTCTAAGTGACAGAAAAAGTAGAAGAGATTATGACAGAGGTCAAAGTGATGATCCAAAAGTGCACCAAGAAAAAAGGAAAAGAAAGAATTCTCATAAATATCAAGATATTTTTGAAGATGATTTATTTTATGATTTCAATCCAGGATACAGTAATGATATGTTTATGGATATTGATGAATTCGATTTTGAAGAAATCTTTACCTTTGAAAAAAAAAGAAAATCAAACATCCAAAGAAAAGGAGACGATATATGAGTTGATCTTGATATTAGCTTCTTAGACGCTGTGCATGGAACTGATAAAATAATTAAAATTCAAAGGCAAAGTGTATGCAATAAATGTCATGGTAAAAAGGCTCCAGAAGAGCAGGGAATTTTTGAATGTTATGATTGCATGGGGCTAGGGGTAATTCATTTTCAACGTGGAATGAGCCTTTTAGAGCAGGAGTGTCCAAAATGCAATGGGACTGGACAATATGTTAAGAATAAATGCAAATCATGTAATGGGAAGCGGGTTAATCAAACACTGAGCACTGATAAAATAACGATACCAAAGGGAGTAGGAACAGGGCAGACTATTAAGATACCTAAAAAAGGGAATGCCAATAATTATGGGAAAAATCCAGGTGATTTGTTTGTGAGACTTACTGTGGGGAATCATCCAACATTTAAAAGATCTGGATATGATATAATATCTGATGTTGATATCACAATATCTCAAGCAGTTTTAGGGTCCACAATAGAAGTCGACACATTGTATGGAAAATTAGACTTAGAAATTGCCAAAGGAACAAGTACTGGTGACAGGTCACAAATTTTGAATTACGGCATATCACATATGTATCCTTCTGCAAAGAACCAGAGAGGACACCATTATGTGAAGTTTAATGTGGTTGTTCCAAAAATATGCACTCCAGCACAAAAAGAAATATTTAAGCAGCTTTCTAATTTGAAGCTATAGTACACTTAACAAAATTTTAGGAAATTTTGTAAAATTAAATATTGGTTTTTCTTACAGCTTTTGACTTTGGCTTTTTTTCAGTGAGACTTGCAAGTTTTTGGGATAAAGTTTGAACCATTGCATCTGCATTTCTGAGAGCTTTGCCATATCGTCCCATAATTTGATTAATACTATCATCAAAATCATCTTTCATCATGGCTTGCTTTCTTATTGTTTCTGCTTTAAAATGATGAATTTTAGATCTCAGCCCTTTTAATGCAGTGTAATACTTTGATACTAGCTCTCCAGCTTTATTTTTCCAGCTTGTCGCTTCATTTTCAAAACTTTTGCATCTTTTTTCATAATAATTTTTAACCCCGTCTATATGCTCTGATGTCGAATCAGATAATTTAAGCTGCCTTAAGTTTTCGAGTTCTGATAATTCATTTTCTAATTGAATTTTCTTGTCTTCGAGCTGAGTCGGATTTTTTTCGTTCATTACCTTTTCTAGCTCGTATTTCAATTTTTGATTTTTATTATCCAAATTTTCTATTTCTTCTCGATAGCTTAATTCTATTTCTTTTCTTATTTTTTTTTGGATATTTTCTGTATCTTTTAATAGCAAATTATAATCATTTTCGATTTTTTCTCGTTTTCGCTTTTCATCTTCTAAATTGAATTTAATTGTGGTTGCTTCAAATTCTTTTTCTTTACTAGATAATCTTTCCTGCTCTAAGGCAATAATTTTTTGTTCTAGTTGTGCAATAAATCCTTCTCTTTCCCGAATTTTAGTGTGAAGATTTAATAATTGCTGATCCTTTTCTTTGAGTTCTCTATCTTTATACTGAATTTGACAATTCAAATGTTCAACCCTTTCTTTTACTGAGTTTAATTCTTTTTCTATTTCTTGTGGTTTGGCAATTTTATAATACTCAATTTCTTCTCTAGCTTTCGCCAAGCTATTTAAATGCCCTTTTATCTCTTTTTCACTCTGCTGTACTAAAGCTTGATATTGTTTTTTCATGACTTCTTCGTTTAGTCTATATTGATGCACAGAAGTTTGTAAATCCAATAATTCTTGTTCTAACTGCTCCACACTCCTATGTCTTTGCTTATATTTAATTTCCTTAATCCTATCGTTATCTTGAATTATTTTTTCAAATTCCGCTGCTTTTTTAGTGAACATTTCCATTCCTTTACTTCTTTCAGCTTCTAGCTCTCTGTTATGTTGTGCTGCAAGTTCTTGCAGAATTTTGTTGTGCTCTCTTTTTGATATATAATTCTCATTTGATTCGAAAAATTCCCCGGGATAAGTAATTCTTGATTTCTCTTCTTTAATTGGAGAAATGCTTAATTTTTCTTGAGTTTTTGCACTTCTTGGGTTATCAAAAGTAATAAAATCATTGGGAGTAAAACATATATTTTCATCAACAGGAAAACTTTGAGGCTGTGGAGTTGTTTGCTGAGATCTTTTGCTTTTTCATTCTTCTAATTCTTTCTGGGCATTCAAAAAATCTTCTTCAGCCTAATTTTTTGTTACTTTTTGGAAAATTTCTTTTCTTCGTTCCTTTTCAGCTTCATTAGTATAAAATCTTGAAAGATTCCCTATTTCTCGATCCATATTCTAATTCTTATCTAAATCTGTTTTAAATTTGCTTTTAAATTGCTTTTGTTAATAACGGATAATAATTTTTATATCCTAAGCATTTCATAAAATAAAGATGTTCTGCTGTTTGCCCACAGGAATTCCCGAGCACCCTAACGCTTACTGTGATAAGTTATTCAACATCATAAAGATATTAGGCATAATGCAAATTTGCTTAGGAATTCTGAATATTTTCGTAGATATTTGGTCTGGAATAATCATGCTTATGGGAGCTTTATTACTATTTATGATTGTATGGACAATGAACTGGTGTACTTGTATATTCTATATCGTTTTGTGCATAATGGATTTAATTACAAGCGTTATGTTTACAGGCGATTATTTGGCTGATGAAAAAGAGGTTGATGATACTTATGGGGTTTTAGTTATTATTATGCTGATTAAGGTACCTTTTTATATTGTCTCAATTTATTATGTATTTTTGGCTTATAGAGAACTTAAAGGATTATTTATAGAGGCAATTGAAAGAGGACCAATGGTGCCATCTGGATATGGCTATGGATATGGAGCAGCTTATGGAGCAGGGTCATCAAATCCACCACCTCCGCCACCTGAGCAGCCACGACAGCAGCCTTTTACAGGGCCAGGATATAGGCTTGGTTAAATAATCAATTTATTTAAATTATATTTTCTCTGTTATTTTATTTTCTCTATATGGCAATGCATATTTATATGAGAGTAAATCAGAAACTGAACTTTGCCTATGGTCAATTGTTTTTCTATGTGAGTCGAATGGATCACAAACTCCAACTTGGTCGAAAACTCGGCTTTTATTTTGCTCAGCGCTGTGTAAAAATTACAATAAATTTTTCTTAAACCCAAGCTCTGAGGAAGGAAGAGAATTTCTCATATTGAAATACTCAGTTATAAAAGACGGCCTTGGGTCAATAATCCTAATACATGGTTTTTCTTTATTTCCAAAACATTGGTCAGTCTGTAAAACTGGATTCTTTACTTGAACAGCAGGTCTTAACCGAATGCAAGCCCTCTCAGGCATGGGAAATGTTCTTTCTTGAGCGAATATTCGCTTGGTTGGCTTATAGTTAATAAGATCCTGTGAACTTATAAAATTATATGAGCTACCTGTAGTAGATCTAACTAACCCTTTTCCTTTTGGTCTTTCATTAAGCCATCGACTTGAGTCCATATATCCAGGAACTTTTGCTCTCATTGATTTGGGAGTTGTAGCAAAATCATCTAACTGTAAAATAGGGTTTTTACGAGATTCCGAGTAGCAGCGTGCTGATTGTGGTCGTCCATAAGGGTCTCTATAAGAATTTTTGCCTAGATTCTCGAATGGAATTTTGATGCTTGTCATGTTTAATTTGCTGTAATTTGAAATAAAAAATTCCTATTACACTCTACGAAAATTTTTCTTTAATAATAATTTTTGCAAATATAATCGAAGACACACTATATTTATGAGGCACAGAATTAAGATAGTTAATAGAAATTAACTAATTCACAACTAAAATGATAGACTTACTGCAAAATAGCCATGCAATTTACTTTATAAAAATATGCAAAAAAATCCAAGGATGATTTTTGTTGGAAATTTGCCAGACGGAGCAGACTATAATGCTTTAAACGAAGCGTTCATTCCTTTTGGTGAAATAAAAAATATTGATATCCCAGCCGATCCTATTACAAAAGCATCAAGAGGTTTTGCATTTATTGAATATGAAGAAGAGGAAGACGCAGACCATGCAATTTTTAATAAACACAACTCTTTAATGGGAGAAAATAGCTTAGTAGTTGAGCATGCTAGACCTATGAGATCAAAAGAATTCCTTAACAAGCCAATTTGGGCTGATAGCGACTATCATGAAAAATACGCTACAGCACCAGGATCTCAATAAAATTAATTCTTGCTATAATAAAAATCTTCCCTTCTCTTATAGTTTTATCAGAAATCCCAAGTTTTTCTATAGTTTTTAATTATTAGCATACCGATTATGAAAAAACTACTGGGATTTATAGCTCAAATAATTTAGAATAAATGGCTCTTAAGTCTGTGCTAGAAATAGTAATCCAATTGGACACTTACAAGAATATAGATCTCTATCAGCAAGGCTTATATCAATTGCAGATTTCTTGTTATTACATAAAAAATGATAGGAGAGTGTATGCGATTCCAATTTCTTTATCGAATATAAAGACTAAAGATATCAACCCGATTAAATTAAATCCCCACGATATTCTTCCTGGATCTTTGAATGAAAATAAAAAAACAGTGAAATCTCGAGTTTTTTTAATTCGATATAGTGAAGAAAAAGTCAAGCTTAACGAAATTTCCACATTTCAGCTATATATGAAGCCACCTAAAAGCAAGGCTGAGCAGGGATTAATCATACAATTGGATTTGCTTTTTAAAGAAATCCCAGGAAAAAAACCTGTTCTTGATAATCTTGTACAATTGGCAAGGGAGGGAAGTTTTCAAACAGTAAAAACTTGCCGATATAAAATTTCGAATCCTTTAAAAGGAATCCATGAATATTTTCCTGGGCTTTTTAATTCTGAATATTTTTCGAATGTAGATGGTATAATTCATGCTGTTTTTTATGATTATAAACTAACTGAAGATGAATCTAGTGATTTTATGAATTTTCTGTTCAAAGATAAAAAAGGGAAAATTAAAGCATTTATTGGTGGAGGAGAAATTGATAGAAAATATGATGAATATGTGACTAGTTTAGTAGAAGTCCATGAAGGAATACGCACTTTGATTGAAAAAATAAAAACTGAATATGAGTTTTTGAATATTGAAGTACCTCAACCTTTGAAGTTACCGCTATTAAGTGAAAATTTAGATGAGAATGAAGGCAGTTTTGCTGAAAAATTAAATAGCCATGATCCATATGTGATCAGTGTAAGCTTATTAAGAGAAATAAAACTAATAGCTGGCTGTATTTATCAGGCGTTTATGGTCTTAAGAGAAATTATAATAAAAAATTCAAGAAAATCTTTGAAATTTTTTAAATTTTTCTACGAAGAAAAAATAATGGAAAGATGTGCAGAATTTTGCATAAAAGAAGAAGGAAGAAGTTGAAATCAGATTTGATATAACAATGAAGCCAAAAAAGAGCATACAGCTGCATCCATGAAAATAAGAGAGAATCCATATTTCAGTAATTTAGAGCCCTTATCTATCCAAGATACTGCATTTTTTACTGATATTACAACCCATCCGATTTTATATGAGCAAGTTTGCTATCCTGATAGTCTATCCTCTAATATGTTTTCTGAAAAAGTCTATAGAAAAGTACTTAAAAAACTCCCCATTCGAAAAATTGAAGATCTACATATAATCGTACTAGTCCATGGATTTCAAGGAAATTCAAATGATTTGAAAGTTTTAAAGAATTACATTTCACTTGTATATACGAAATGCTTCTTCTTAGAATCGAATTTAAATGAAACAAAAACTGATGGCGACATCAAAGAAATGGGATTTCGGCTCGCTAAAGAGTTAGTCGGATACCTTTCAGAATGATGCCCTGATGAAGCTCCAAGGATTTCATTTATAGGGCACAGCTTAGGAGGGTTAATTATTCGTGCAGCATTACCATACTTAGATGCCTTATCAGATAAAATGCAGCTTTATTTATCATTATCTACCCCACATTTGGGGCTAATGAATTCAAGTAAACTTTTAGATGCTGGGATATGATTTTTAAAATTCATTAAAAGGGTTTTATCATTGAAGCAGCTTTGTTTGCAAGACTATCATATACAAGAAGGAACTTTTATTTACCAGCTATCATTATCTGAGGGATTGGAATGATTTAAATATGTAGTTCTTATAAGCTCAGCCCAAGATGAGTATGCACCATTTGAGTCAGCAAGGATTGAAGTGCCTGGAATATATGCTAAAGAATTGAACAATGGAAATATTTATGCAAAAATGGTAGAAAATATATTGAGGAGGCTATCTAATAGCTTTATATTGAAACTAGATATAAATTTTAAGCTTGAGCAATCATTAGATACTATTATTGGAAGAAGTGCTCATATGCAGTTATTAGAAAATCACGAGTTTTTAAGGATGCTGGTTTATCGCTATCCACAATTTTTTGAATAATAAATTAATAGTTAAATAGAAAATTCTTCAGTTGACTTTTTGGGTGATGGAGAATTGCTGATTCTTTCACTTTTTACACCATAAATCGAAATAAATGCTTGCTTTTCTGCCGCTCGAACTAAGTTTTCCCTTAATTCTTCTGGGGAGCCTTGTTCGTCTTTTAATATACCACCTGCCCATTTTCCTAAAAATTTCTTCATTCTAGGACTTGTCCCTAAATTCCTCATATGGAATTTTTCTAATTCTACTTCTGTATAAGCCTCAATAAACTCATCAATTGGTAAAAATCCTCCTCCAACTTTTACACTTAATTTACCTCTTTCAAACTTAATAAGAGCTCTTCTCGTCCCATAGTAATAATTCCCAGAACTTTCTCTTATAAATGGTAATTGTATTATTTGGTCTCTTGAGTTAAGATACTCTGCAAGAGCTTCATCAATTTCATCGCCTTTAACAGCAAAATAAACTGGATTACTTTGTTTTACTTCAGCTACAACAAGTCTCATAGATTTTAACTCATAATTCTTTTCTTCAATAATTAATTGTAGACTTTTATAAATCCTATGCTCTTTTAAAAAGGACTGTGAAAGTGCAAACATAAAATCAGAAAAATGGGCAAGTTCTTGCGTGAGAGTATCTTTAATTTCTAAATTTTGTTCGTAATTTTTTAATAGAGTATCAAAGTGATGGTCAATACTAGCCTTTTTATTGTAAATTTCTTCAAGCTGATCAATATAAATTTTAAGTTTATGCAAGTTTTGGTTTAAGGTAGAGATTATAGCGTTATAATCCTCTATTTTCTTGTTATAAGAGAGTTGAGAATTCGAGTATTTTTTAATATCAGACTCGATTTTCTGATGCAGCATCAAGCAATTGCTGTTTATTTCTTCTTTTTGTGATTTTAATGAGTTTATTGAAGAATTTAATTTTTCTAACGCTTGCACATGAGATGATGATAGTTTATCATATAAACTTCTTGCAGATTTTTGCTCGTTTTCTATACCAATAAAGCCTTCTAGTCTTTTAATTTCATTTAGGAGCCTTTCTTGATCTCTTTTAGCTGCGTTTAATTCACTTTTGGATTTTTCTATATTTTTCCCTATTTCTTCTTTTTCCACTATCAGCTGGCTACTTTCATTCGTTAAATCTTCAAGAATATGACTAAATTCTTTTACATTTTGATTTATTTTACTCTCAATCTCGACCCTTTGCTTTTCATAATAATTCAACTCAATTTTTAAATTTTCTATATTCTCCTTTTCAATTCCTTGCATTTTTTCTATTTTATTTTCTTTCAATTTTTCAATTTCAATCTTCAATAATTTTTTTCTATTATTCAATTCTTCTGATTTATTTTTGTGAACAATAATTGCTTTTTGCATTTTATCAATATCCTCTTTTAATGCTTTTTCTATTTCAATTAAGTCTTCTACTTCTCCAGCAATTTGCTCATGAGTTTCTTTCATTGAATTATCTAGTAATTCAATAGCTTTATCTTTGGCATCTAGAAGTTCTTTCATAGCTGTTGTTTCAAAAGCTTGAATATCAAATAAATTTCTTTTTGCAATAAGTCCAATAATTGTTAAAACCAGTGTTTGTGGATTTTTTCCAGAAATTTTTTCGAGGAAAATATCACGCTTGCTAGGGATTTCTATATAAGTTTCTTCTTCATCTGCAAAAGATGAAAATGATGATTTTGTTGTTTGTTTGTAAGGAGATTTTGACGGTGAGCGAGTGCCACTTCTAGAGCCTCCTCGAACTGGGGATTTTGTAGGGCTTTTTGAGCCTAGTGATGTAGCTTCTTCAAGAATTCTTGTAAATGAAGGTCCAAGTTCAGCTCTTAACTTGTCTAAAATATTTGAAGCAAATTTAAGATAATATTCTGATTGCTTTATTTGTCCTAAATATGAATCTTCACTTCCGCTTATTTTTCCATCAACATTCAATAAAGGTGGTCTTGGCTTTTTTTTTTGTGACAGATTCAGATTTTTTCTTACTAAATATCCTCTTGCAGCAGATTTAATGCATAAATCCTCCACAACTGGAGCAGCTCTTTGCGGAACATTTTTTCTTTGTAAATATCCACGGCAAACTGATTGAATTAAAATAGGGCTTTTCTCTTCGTTTTCTTCTGGACTTTGACTAGCTTCTTTTTCTTCTGGATTTTGATCGTTTTTTTCTTCATATTCTATTCCTTCTTTATTTTCTTCAGGTGTCTGGGTTTTTTTACGTGATAGATATGAACGAAAAACAGATTGCAGCATAACTGGACTTTTAGGAGAACTTTCTCCTTCTTCAGTTTTTTCTGTTTGTCTTTGATCAATTGTTTCTTGGGCCTCTTCTTCAGGATTTTCTTCAGCTTTTGGTTGAGTTTTTTTACGTGATAAATATGACCGAAATACAGACTGCAATAAAACTGGACTTTTAGGGGAGCTTTCTCCTGGAGATTCTTCTCCAGTGATGCTTTTTACTGGAGATTCTTCTGCAGTTAGGCTTTTTTCTGAAGATTCCTTTGCATTGATGCTTTTCCTTTCCACATATCCACGAGCTGCAGATTGTATAAGAACATTAGAATCAATCCTTTTCTTTTCTTCTCTAAATCATTTTCTAGCTATATAGCCTCTTGATGCGGTTTGAACAATAATCACTTCCTCATCTCATTCTTGGTTTTCAGCGTCTCTTTCTCCAGCATGTTCCTCTTCTTTTGACTGTGAAACAATTTCCTCAACAATTTTTTTATTTTCCACTTCTCTTGGTTTGGTATCATATATTACTGCTCCTAGTCTAACCCTTGCAATTCCTTGCTTAACATCTTTAGGGAGCTTAATTCTAACGATTTCAATAGGAATTTCAACTTTTATTAACTGCTCTGTTTCTTTGGTAAAATTGTCTTTAAATAACTGTCCCAAGCTAAAGCTCAAGCTTCCTAATGCTAAATTTTCACTTTGAATAACAATGTGTATTTGAATATCTCCTGAAAGAGAAGATAATGGAACTTCTATCGAATTTTGGTACATCAAAGTATTGGCCTTCCCGTTTACATTTACACGTATAGTTGTCTTTATAGGATCTGAAGCCCAAGGTAGATAAACTTCTCGAAATTCAATAATCAACAATTTTGAATCCATTTTAACGATAATTATTTATTAGAATTTTTACAGTTTGCAAGGAGTCTTTATTTAATTTTATACTTAAAACAAAATCATCGAAGACTGCTATATTAAATTATGATAGAAATTGATTTGAGATTAATGAACTATATTTAAGATAAAAACAGGCTTGGAAATTTTTAGGAATAGATTTTTGAAAAAATTAATCTATATAACAAAATAAGAAAATATTATGATGGCAAAAATCGTTTACTTACTGCAAATGAAAATTGATCAAATACTTTTTGTATAAAGAAAATTACAAAGGAGAGTTTTTTACCAGTTTTATCATCATATTTTCAAATTCAAGGAGATCTACTTCTCCATCCCCATCTAAATCAACTTCTGAAATCATGTCTTTCCATACCATATCACTTACTACAAGATCAGCTCCCAAAAACAATTTAAGTTCTTTTGAGCTGATTTTTCCATTTCCGTCTGCATCAAAAGCAGTAAATGCAGATTTTAAATTTTCTTTGCTAATTAATGTTTCTAAAGCAGTTGCAGCCATCATAAATTCAGAATAATCAATAAATCCTGAATTATTTGCGTCAACTTTTGTCATGATTTGCTCAACTTGATGGATTGCAGCTGATCTCCCGAGTGTTTTTGAGTAAGCTTCTAATAGTTCATCTTTACTTATTTTCCCATCTCCATTAATATCAAGTGACCTAAACATCTCAGTTAGTTGCTTTGATTCTTCTCTGCTTATTAACTGAGAGGAAATAAAGGAAAGGACTGCATATTGCAATTTTTCTTCAGCTCGGAAAGACTTTAGGACATCTAGTGATGTAAGTTCTTGGGTTTCTGTGAGGTCTGATTTATCAGTGAATCTGCAAATTCATTCGTCTTGAACTGCTTCGCTTGCTGAGATTCTTGTCTGTGGGTCAAAATCTAGCATTTTGCTGATCAAAAGTTTTGCCTGTGGGGAAATTACTTCCCACTCACTTCCTTTCATAGAAAATTCACCTTTTTCAACTCTTCTAATAATATCTCTGTCATTTCGCCCATAAAATGGAGGTTTGCCGCATAATAATATATATAAAATCACCCCGCAGCTTCATATATCACACTTTTCATTATAATCTTTCCTTAAAACTTCTGGAGCTATATAGTAAGCTGTACCATATTTTTGGGTCAAATTTTTACATGGCTCAAAAATCGCTGAAGTCCCAAAATCAATTACCTTTAAATTTGCATCACTAGCTTGGGTTTCCATAAGCAAATTTTCAGGTTTAAGGTCTCTGTGGACTATATTATTGGCATGACAATACAAAACTGCACTTAATAGTTGACTCATAAAATGCGCTGCTATTTTTTCAGAAAGGATTTTACTCTTGATAATGTAGTCGAAAAGCTCGCCACCTTTTACATGCTCAGTGACTAAATGATAGTGCTCCTCATCTTCATAAAATTCATAAAGTTTTACAATATTTGGATGGTCTGTTTTTCGCAAAATTTCAATTTCGCTTATAAATTTTTTTCTTTCTGCGTCATCGTTTATTATAGAGCTTTTATGGATTGTTTTAATTGCTCGTTTTTGACCTGTAGGAATATGTGTAGCTAAACGTACGAAGCCAAATGCACCTTTTCCAAGCTGCTCTTCCATTTTATAGTGGTCCTTTATAGATCCTTTGCCTTTTCATACAAAATTAGATGCCTCGATTTTTAATTCTTCTTTTTTCAAGACACGATTTTGAGACGACGTATGCTCAATTTGGGTAGGCAAACTTTCTGGTTTAATTTTCTTTTTACTCGCAACACAGCCCATTTTTTATTGAGAAAAACGGTTTAAGCTCAAATTTAATATATAATTATTTCGATGATGAGGCTTCTTTATGGACTATAATTTAAAAAAATGGTCAATTTATTGAGATTATATAAGTTTCACCTTTTTTAATTCTTTTTGTTTTAGGTTATTATTTATTAAAGATAATTAGATTTTTATATGAAAATGGCAATTTTCGTGAAAATAGGCTCATATCTATAAGATTCAAATACTTGACACAAGGACTACTATTTAAGTAATTTATGATTGAAAAGATAGGGTTAATCAAAAATTTACTTTAACTAAATTTTAAATTTTAATGGAGCTTTATCATAAATTAATCTTATCAATAAAAATTTTCAATACCTATTATTTTACGCATAATTATTTAGACTGATAAAATCGCTTTTTCTACTCGAATTTTTAATCAGATCAAATAATAGCTTGTCTATAAGTTTCTTTATTGATTATATTTGACATGCATTTTTTAATAAAAATTTTTATTTAAGCATGATTTTCCCATTAGGCAACCTATAAATAAATTTAACTTTTTAATAATAATTAAGATTTATTAGAGCTATTAAGCTTAAACATTGAGAAGAACCTATCTAATTCCTCTACAAATTTTGTAGGTGAGTCTTCATGAATTCAATGCCCTACATAATTAATAATCCTGTGCTTAATTTTTCCTTGGTGTCAAGCATAGGTCATTTGATCATCCAATCTATCAGAATTACTCATTATAAGTAATTTCGGTGCATCAACTGCTAAGCAAGCTCCATTCATACCGCTGAACCACCCTTCTCAAAATTTCCTAGTTTTCAATAAATCGACTTTTCATTCTCATTTCCCATTTTTTTCAATTAATTGTGAAGGTATCGATATTCTTGCACTCTCGACATTTTTTAATATTTGAGATTCCAATGATCATAATACAGCATCTTTTATCCGATCAAATGATTTAGGCATTCCATTAATCCTTGCTTCATTATTTGAAAAAGCTTCAAAAGCTCTTCCTTCAACCATATCAATAAGAATTAGCCCTGAAACTCTGTATCCTTGAGCTTGATATGATAGTGCTGCTCTAGAAGCGATGGCGGCGCCCATGCTGTGCCCTATAATTATAATTTTTGAATGGGGGTTCTGCTGCCGAATATGATTAAGTACAGATAAAGCTTCGCTTACCAATGAATCTACATCTAGTTTTTCTTCATCAGTTTTCCTGCTTATTCCATGACAGCAGAAATCAAAAGAATAAAAGTGGTAATTCTCTCGCAGCAGCTTGGCAATTATAGCAAATGTCATTGAGGATCCTCCAGCACCATGAAGCGCTACAACAACTAGCCCTGAAGTACCAGAACTTACGATCGGGATCTCACCGAATCATTCTAATCTATCATAGAACTCCTGCCAAAGCAATGGCTCAAGAGATTGACCGTCTCGCAATAGTGAATAGGTATTCCCAAGAGGAATTATTGAGTCTTTGCTTTCTTCTTCGTCACTATCAGATGAGCTCATATTATTAAATTTTCTTACATTTTCAATTTACAGCTTATTACTCAACTGATTCATTATTATTCATTACTATATTATCTACATCATCGGAATGCCGATCTCCAAACAGCAACTGTGCTGGATCTGCATCTTCTCGTTCATTTAGAACACTTCTAATTGTTTCTCATTTTTCTTTTTCTTCATCAATCATCACTTCTTGACAATCTAAGCACCTATCACTTAGATTCATATCTGAAGTGCATTGGCAAAGCTTTTGGAACGTAAAAATGACTTCAAAGTCATCGCTAACCTTGGTGCTTTTCACAAAAATATCAGGATCAAGGTCGATTTTTTTGAATATTAAAACTTCGTCATTTGCGATAAAAGCAGTGTTGAAGGATAGACGGCATATTTTATAGGACCCTCATAAACTTCAATGCATTAACTTGCAAAGAACATCTCCTTGTAGGCATAGGCCATTACTAATGACCGCAAGATCATGAATCTCTATATTTTCTCATGAGTCTTGAAGAGTAATTTGATTGACTCTGTTTTCTTCTTTATTTATATAAATTAAACCATGCTTTTGGTAGATTTCAATATAAGGCCTAGAAGAATTTCCATTAAAATGTGGAGCAGTTTTCATTTGAACTTTTGTTAATCGGGTAACTAAAGGACTTTTTATTTCCCCTTTGAAAATTTTAGCAAAATAATGAATATATCGCTGTTGAGAAGGATGAGTCACTCCACCTCCACTTGTAAATCTTTTTCTCTTATAATATATCAATGCTTGATTTGGGTCTGGAATTCTTCCAGAAAATATTAAGTAGCAGCAAATTAATGTGCCAGTTCTTCCTTTCCCAGCCTTGCAGTGAATAACAGCTACGTTGTTTATATTGAAATTTAATCATGTATGAATATCTCTGCAAGCTTTAAATAAAAGCTCAATAGGAGGTGGATAATGATCTAATCAAGCAAACTCTTTTACGCTATCAGAAAACTTTGAATAATCATAAGAAATTCCACTTAAATTCAGTATTCGATATTTACCACCATGTCTTTCATTGAGATATTTAGAAACAGAACTAAGAGAATTCCGATAAAGCTTATGGACACCTTCTCCTGGAATTGACATTGCGAGAATCCTTGGAGTTATATAAGTTAAGTCAAGATTGAAGCCTTTTTCTTTTAGCCTTTTCTTTTTGCCTGATACAAGCGACCTGAGTAAGTCCATAATCCTATTTATAATTTATGTTGAAAAAATATTATACAAATAGTAGCCAAAAAAAGATTATTTTCTTATAAAAAAACAAGTAATCTAAAAGCAAAATGAAGAATGATAATTGTAAATAGCTGTATATGCTGAAAAATACCAGCAAAGTATCAAAAATGATATAAAATCGTATCAAAAAATATATTTATTCTGCTCAAAAGAGCATATCTCATTTATTTTATCAGGGGCATGAATGTTTTTTGTTTATGGTGATTTAACCATTCAAATTTATCAAATATCAATAAGAGAAGCTGATGCCATACATTATTGCTGTTATTGATTAGGCATAATTTGATTTGGTAAACTAAATAGCATAAGCTTTATGATCACACTTGGTTTCTGTTTAAATCCTAAAATAATTTATTCAAGATATTAATTTCAAATGCAAGAATTTCTAAAAACTATTTATTTCAGAAAGCATTGAAGTTAAAAAAATGCAGGGTCTTCATAGAAAGCAATCTCTGAGATCTTTCAATGCTTGGTAAGATTCAGTTATTCATAAAATAACTGTATGATGGCAAGCTATGAAATTACTAATTTTTTTTTAATTTGTTTACTCTTAAATTATTATTGAGCTAAAGACGAAAAAAGACTAAATATCCAAGCATAAATAGCAAGAAATTATTCTTGCTAAAAATTTATAATTAATATTTATTGCCAAATATTGATTTGAAAATAATTTAAGATACAATTAACTTCTAAACTTAAAAGGATTAACATTAAAGCAGAGTATAAAAATTTTTAGATCAGAGACAATTTTAAAATATAATGAATCATTATTAATGGTGAAAAAAATTTTTGGACTAAGATAGATATTGTAATAATCCATGAAGATTTTTAGATTAGGTGCTTATCGAAGCTATAAACAGTCATAGACTGTTTATAGAGAGATATAAGAATATCATACCCTCTTAATAATATAGTGTTGATGCATAAGTATCTAATTTAATCTATTTATATTTATCGACAAATTTTACAAGCAATAAGAACGGCTATTTATAGACATCTATTTTTTTACTCAAATAAAAAAATATGACAGAACAAAGCCATACAAGCTTAGAAAGCAGTGGGATCGTATCAATAGGAGCCCGAGAAAGTCAGAACATCGATAATTCGAGCTGCTATGAAAACGAGCTAACATTTTATAGTGAGCGGTCATCCCCCAGAAGCATAAAAGATATTCCTCTAGACAAGTCTAGCATCAGCCGATATGATAATATTACTCATTATCGTTGCCTGAAATGCCTTTGTATAATATTTTAACATTCTTATTTGTAATCAGCATCATTTAGATCGAATTAATATCTAATTTTAAGAGATAAAAAGTTTTAAATCAGTTTTTGCAATTTATTTTTTATTAATATAAATTTAATCTCAACAGAAATTGCTTTTATTTGATATAAGAGCCGAAAATCAATAAAAAATGCTATAATTTATATTTCCTTTAAATCATAAATAATCCAACCCTTCATATTAAAGTTCTAGTTTATAAATGGGTTTATTCTGACTTGGAGCAAGCAGTGCCTTTTTTGCTAAGCTTTTATATAACAAAGCAATTCGAAAGCCTCTTCTTTACAGTAACTTCTAAGCAGAAGCATATCATTATCCAGCCATAATGCTAATTGGAGGAGTAACAATGGTTTATTATGATTGGTATAGGAGATTAGCATTGGAATATATTTGTGAGCTAGAGGATCTCACAGACAGGCAAGCCGAATCAAGGCAAAAGATACTAGCAGATCCTTTATTAAAGCCTTATGACGAGTTAAAATCTCATTAATCAATCTGGCTAATCAATTTGCATCTAATAATTGAATTAATGAATATCATTTCTTCACTATCTCCTGTGTGTACGGTTTTATGTATGCAAGGCTATATATAAGGCTGATTTAATCTTTGATAATTGGATAATTTATGAATTATCTATAGAGATGCTAATTATGTTTAGCTATTTGCTTTTATTTCAGAAATTACACCAAAAAGTTTTGATTTTTCTTATTTTAGTTTTAATTTTAGTATCTTTTTTCTCTGAATTCATAAATTCTCCTATGATTCTCAATAATCAATTGATCTTTACTGATAAAATAATATTTGAGAGAAGAATGAATATCTAAAACCATATCTACCAACAGTTCTTCAGCAATCAATATAATATTCCCTTTATACTGAATTTCAGATTTCTAAACAATCTTCATTAATATTTATAACCCTTTTTAGAATATATTTATTTTTAAATTACTTTAGACTTTTCTTTCCTTTATTAATTTTTTCTTTAGTAATAGATCATTTTGAATACTTAGCTCTTTATTTTGATTTTTCAAGATCTCTATATCTATATTTTCTTCTTTTATTATCTTATCTCCATCTCTAGATTTTTTATGTTATCATTTTTATATTCTATCAGCTCCTCACAACTATCGAAATTTTAGCAATTTCTTAGCTTTCTCTTTAATTATGGGTTCAAATCTTTAATATTTCCATTTATTTCCTTTATATATTGGTGAAAGCTTCCCTTTTATTTTGCAATTTTGGACCATTTTCGCTTCCTTTTCTTAAGTTTCTTTGATAAAAGATGGTGATTAAGAATAATGATTTGATTAATAAATTTTATTTTTCACTTAATAAATACTGGGATCTCTTGCTGAGTCGAGTTTTCTGGAATTTAAGGAAGTTTTCAACTTCAGTTATTAAGTTAAACACACAACATCACCCAACTAGCACACCACTGTCACATTTACAACACCTTCGAAACCCACAGTAAGCACCTTAGACACACGATAGCCACACTCAGGCACATATGTGACACACATAAAAACACTA